>JAULJZ010179396.1:0-22732 GCA_032270985.1 Heliamphora pulchella
TGGGAATCAAGCAGTCTGAGTTCTCTCCTAGAAGTTATCAATACTTCTTGCCCCAAGCCTAGATGCCAGGATAAGCCTTGCTGAAAAGGAGAGAATGATGGCAGGTTCTCAACCAAGTCTTTCTATAGGTCTCTTATGGTACGGTTTGGTGCTACCAATTCTAAGCTTTCTATGGTATGGGATAATAAGATCCCCCTCGTGTCCAGTTTTTCACCTGGCTAGCAGTCATGGATAGAATTCCAACCAAGACCCTACTGCCAAGGTGGAATATAATTCCAAACAACAGCTCCTTGGACTGCCCCATATGCGGGATTCAAATGGAATCAGCTAATCATTTGTTGATCCAATGTTATTGGGCATAGAGCATTTGGAGCAGCATCGTAGAGTGGTGGGGCATTTCGTGGACTTGCCCTAGAAGCGTGCTGGAGTTGTTTCAGTGATGGAAGGGTTGCAAATGCCGCGTCCTAGCTAAGAGGATTTGGATGTGCCTGTTTTACTTCATAGTTTGGTTCATCTGGCTAGCTAGAAATAATACTATTTTCTGCCAAAAGGTGGTTGCCAAGGGTAAAGTGGTAGAGGAAGCCAAAATGAAGGCTGCTATGTTCTCTCCATGGTGAATCAGAGTAGCTTCACAATCACTGACTTTTTGTATAATATTGAGGCTGTAAAATCTCTGTAGTTGTGCAACAAGAAGCTTGTAATCTTAGCTCTGGCTTTACTAGGTTTGTCTGTAGCAAGAACTTCTCTTGCTTTTGTCGGTTTTTCCTTTTGTTGGTATCCCAACTGTTCTTGTTTGGATAGTTGGCGGGGCTTCCATTTGGTTGGCTCGGCCTCTATTATTTTTTAGTATGTTGGAATAAATCTTTTATTTACTGATCCAAAAAAACAACTTCCTTTGCCATCAAGCTGGAAAGAGTTGAGGACTATAAAAAAGAAAACAAAAGCCTGGTAGCTAAGGAAAACAGCACTAAAACTATGGCAGTGCAAAAAGTTGATGGTTGCATGGATTTCTCGACCAACGTCGAGGGAAAAAACCTCCTCAGCGGGGAGGGGAAGCTCTCATGGAGAGAGAGAGATGTCAATATCAACAAAAACACTACATAATAAGTAAAATACCAAACGGTTTAAAACAAAACACCAAAGCATCACAACTTAATCAGCACCCACTATAATTTAACTCCATGTGTATTTTTTATTTTTTTTTATAGTGCAATAGTTCATAATAAAAAACCAAAACAATCACCAGTATGCCCATAACTATGGTCTTGTTTAGCAATTTGACTTTAAGTCAAGTTTTTCACTTTGACTTAAAGTCATTTTAAGTTCAAAAAACTAAAAATTTGTTTGGAAAATGAATGTTGTGACGTTAAACTAAAAATTTAAAGTAACTTTAAGGCAAAAGATAAAAAGTTTTACTTAAAATTATAATTTTTTAAAATTTATTTTTAAATAATTTTATATTCAATATGAATCTTGTTTGATAAATTTTAATGATTAGATTTTAAAAGTATATTTTTTAAAAAAAATAGATATGTATAATAAAAGCTATGATACTTTTAAAAAATATAAAAAAGATTTATGAAAAAAACAAAAAGGCTAAATTCCTTTGAATTGGAAAATAAGTCATTTTGACTTTTTGAGTTTTAAACAAAAATACAAAAAATCTTATTTTAAACCGGCTTAAAGCCAGTGTTCAAACGAGACCTATGTATAACTGAGTTTATAGTAGGCATGGGCACTAAATTTTAATTTAGAGGAACAACGAATAATTCTTACATCTTAAAAGATAAATAGATAGACATATTAGATTTTCAAAAGAGAAAAGATGGGAAGGACAAAAAATATTTAAAAGTAAAACTACTAAAATTATGAAATTTCTCAAAAGTTTAGAAGCGTCCATCTCCATTCGTCTCTCTTTAAATCCGTCAATAATAGTACACATCATTTAAGAGAGTATGTACATAAATGTTTCTACCACCATAAAATACATTGAATTTGGAGTCATGACCGAACATAAAACCAAACCGATAATCTATTGGCAAGATTTAAATAATGAAAATCTTATTTCCCAATAAATCTTATAACTTTTTAATTATGAAATAACTAAACATTCTTTTTTAATAATTTTTTTCTTATCAAATATCCCACAATCAGAAGTGGGCTGCCTGTCTCCTATGGCTTTCATTCAGGGAATAGGGGAGCTAAGACCTTCTTGAGAAGACAGGGAATGGAGATTCTGATGCCTCATGGAAGCGAAAGATGGTATTTTCCGGAGCGGCGGCCGCTTGTTGAGGCGGCGGAGGGTGGTTTTGGCGTAAAACGACCGGAACCATGGCGAAGCTCTCTCCTTAAACTTCAGCACAAAGAAGAAGGCAAGCCTGTAGGTACAGATACAGAATTTTAGTCAGAGGGAAAATAGGGATCTGTTTGGTATTTTTTTGCTTATTTTTATTTTTTTTCTCAACTTTTTTCTATTTTACTTTTTTGGTTAATTTTTTTTTATTTTTTCAAACTACCGGTTGCAAAGAGTTAGGAGTGCCTACTATTGTAGATCCACGTCGAGTTTTATTTTTGTTGATTTAAATCATTCATTTTATACACATTAGTGATGTGAAGTATTTATGCAAAAAAATCAAGTTAATTTAATATTATTAATTATCTGAATAATTTCATCTGTTTTAAAAAATTGAATGGTGCAATTTACTTGGCATTTATCTTTTAAAGACAAATGTGTGTGCTTTATTCAGTCACTTAACAATATTCGATCAATTTAAATTTTTAAATTTATAAAATACAAATTAATATTTATTAAATAAACAATTTAAATAATCAAAATAAGAGTACAGTGCTTTTGAATCCACAAGGAGAGAAGCTGTGTTCTTTTGCAAAAAATCCCAAACGAACATAATTTTGTATTCTTTTCTCTATTTTTTTTTTCAAAAAAATCACTTTTTATCAAAAAAAAAAAAAAACAAACAAACATAATTTCTGTTGGGTTTCTTTAAAAACCCAATTTTTAGAGAAACATTTTTCATCTTTTATGAACTTTTGTTATACTTTGATATTTTTTTTGACTTTTCTAATTCCTTTTAAACCAGAGTAATTTTAAAAGTAATGAAAAAAATTAAACTTAAGCAAGTTTTGAAAAAATTCCGTTAATAACAAAAACCAAAATCATTTTTTTTTCTAAAAATACCTTCTTTTTTTCTATACTGAACTATGTTTTTTTCTTGACGCTTTGACTAATTTCTTTAACTTTTGTAATTCCTCTTAATCAGAAAAATCTAAAAAAATAAAAGAATTTGGACCCAATCCAAAAAAAAAAATCAACAAAAAAAAACACTAAACATTAAATTCTTAAGCCACATTTAATTGATCGAATTAATAATAAAAAAATATATAATCTCACATTATAATTAAACAATTTCATGAGACTATTAGTAATGAAATTATTAATAAGACATTTGCCAAGTATGTCTAATATTTTACGAAATTAAATCAAATAAACATATAAATTTGTACTACTTGTTTGTTGCATTTAAATAAAAAAAATACAATCTCGTAAAAAATATAATTTAATTTTATATTAAATTCAATTAATCGAATATGCCTTTTAACAACTTATATAGTTATAGAATATTTAAAACTAATAACACTGTAACGATACTTTTTCTAAAATTAAAAAAAAAATATGGGTAATTTATTTATTTATTTTTGGTTACCTGTAGGAAATGAGGATGATGAGCACCGCAAACAAGTCCCACCACTTGTTGTGATCCAGGGGAATCTCGTACATCTTCTCAATCACATCTGAACCCTTCAGTTTCGGGTCACCCGGCACTAGCGGGTCGAACTCGAGTCCGAGCAAGTCGTTCTTATATGCACCCTACAGTAATTAATTTCCATGCAATGTTCACTTGTAGTGTATAAGATTTTTCTTAATTTCACTAAAATGAAATAAGGAAACACGAATACGTAATATGGATACAATATGATATAATTGATATATATATAAAAATAATAAAATAACAAAAATAAAATATGGGTACATGAATACGTTTGTAAAGAATTGAAAATTTTTTTTATATAATTTTAAGTATTATATTATTTAAAAAACTAGACCAAAAGCAAGAAAGTTAATTTTTTTCATTTTAGCTAATTAAAAGTGCCCAAAAAAAATAAGTACTCTATATTTTTGTCTATTCACTTTCTATATATATACTTCATTACTTTTAGCTAAAAATTCAAATGTGCAATTTACTTATTATTTGTGATGTAGCTGATGAAATGATATATTTTTATTATTCAAATTAGAGCATTTTCAACAAGCAATTTATATAAAACTTGTTGGCTAAAATAGCTATAATACAAATTCTAGTACTCCAACATGCTCTCCACCCCGCTAGCTATTTTGCATTTCGTATAGGGGTGTCGCAAGTTGAGTTGTGATGGGTTAAAATAAAATTTTTAATAAATTTATTTATGATGGGTAATCGTTTTTTCAACCCACAACCAACCTACCAATTATCAAAATTAGCGAGTTGCATAATGTTTGTTAGCAGTTTCAACCTGCGATTTAAGCAGTTTAACTGGTTGAAAAATTGTAAAATTGTAATAGTATTTTTCTTAAAATTTGTTTCTACAAAATGAGAACCTATTGCAATTTTTTTTTATAAAAAAAATCATATTTAGCAGATCAAGTAAAAAACTAACTAAAAATAACATTAGTGATTTAATAATAATAATAATAATATAATAAAATATCTCTTATAATTATATTTACATTGCATGCTTGTTAAAAAAAATATTCACAACATATAATTAAAGTAGTAATTAAAATTATAAATACTATAATTTGTTATTTATGAATTATAAGAAATTTATATAATTATAAATATGTATATAAAATTGAGATTTGTTGTACGTAAAAATACGATAACAAATATATATTTTAGGCGAGTTGGGTTGGATTTGGTTAGATTGATAATGAGTTGAAAAAATATTATAAATTACAACTAATTCACTCTCTTTATTTTTTTAACCCGCTCATCTAACCTAATCTAACCCATGTTGAGTCGATTTGAGTTTAATTAGTAAGTCAAATCAAATTGACAGATTATTTACACACTCTTAATTTTATACTTTTGACTAACTAAATTTAACTAGCCAAAGCCAATTAAATTAGTCTAACAAAGAGAAATATACAACATCATCAATTACATCACCAACCATGTATTGATGCATCTAGAAGTGGATAAAATAAAAATTAAAGTTTTAGCATACTTTAGCTAGACAACACAGTTGTTTTGTCTAGTTGTGATGCATCAATTACATCACCAATCACGTATTGATGCATCATTCTGTTTACAGCGTATTTTTGCAATAAATTACGCAATTAGATCTCACGTGTTAAATTTTTTATTAATAAACATTATGCGTTAAAGTTAATTTTTTTTAAATATTTAGCTAAAATTCCCTTTTAACTAATAGGCTTCATGTGGAAAGCATGTTGGAGATACTCTAACAATAATACCAAAACATTAATTAAATAAAAATAATAATTTTTAAAAAAACATAAAAGAATTTTTGAAACATATCCAAAAACACATCACATCCGTATCTAAAATATATCTCATGCGTATCTCTTGTATCCTGTGTATATCCAAAAGTATGTAAAATTGAAAAAATAAAAAATAATTTTTGGATTCATATATATCAAAGCTAACAAATATTTTAAATACTCTCAATTATGAATCTGGGTGTGTGCTCTGCTGTGCTTTGTTGCTTGCCATTCAATGGCCATTGTTCTTAAATATATTTTTGATCGGGTTCGTTGATTATGTAGAGTTCATTGAGTTTGTTATTTATACAAAAAATAAAATTCATTTGATATATTTAACTATGTGATCAAAAAAAATATTTGTTTAACTATTTGATTTATTAGCTTATTTTAACAGTTTTTTTTTTGACTTTTTTTCATATTTTGGTCAAATTATTTTTTACTTTTTCAGCTCCACGTTAAAAAAATATAATAATTTGATTAAAAATTTAAAAAACCTATTAAAAATAAAAATAAATAAAATAAATAAATAAATAAGTAATTATCCCAAACAAGAAAATTTAGGATTAAAAGTAAATACCTGTAATGCCCAGGCTCCATAACTGATATATGAAATTGGGTATCGCCAGAATGGCTTTGGAAGATCATTCAGCAAACGAAAGAAACCAGCAGTCATCATCATTATTCCCTGCACACAAAATTATTAGTAATTAAAAATTATTTAATTATGTCTTAAAACTTTTATATTTTAAAATTTTTTTGTACAATCAAACAGCGTTCAAAGCATTGGCACATGTGAACGAAAATTTTTGGGTCCTACTTTGATGATTTAAATTATTTGTTTTGTAGATTCTAATATATAAATTATTCATACAAAAAATTTAATTAATTAGATATTAATAAATGTATAAATAAATAAGATTTGTCTTGAAAAGTATTATTTATTAAGACTTATTACTTGCTTGAGCATTTAATAATATTCGATTCATGTAAGTTTTTGAGCATTTAATAATATTCGATTCATGTAAGTTTTTACATGAGTGATATATCTACCAAAATATATACAAAATGAACTATTTAAATTGTTTAAGTAGAACTTGAAATAAGGCCCACGAATCCTAATAGTACTCTGTCAGGAACGATAAACTCAACTTTTATTTTTTTAACTCCAGTTCATTCTTTATATTTTTCGATTCCATGATTAGTTAAAAAAATTAAATTTTTAGACTAAAAAATAAAAAAATAAAAAGACAAAAATTAATTATTTTTCACCAAAATACAATTTATTTTTGTTTTTTCAATATTAGTCATAAAAATTTACCTTTTGGAATTGTCAAGGAAAGAGGAATTACCAAAAAAAAAGTGAAAAGAATTATAACAAAAATATAAAAAAAAAGTTTTAAAATAGACAAAAATAAGCGATAAGCTCTCCCAAAAATAAGCTATTACCTTCTGTTTATTTTTATCTTTTTGGAATTTTTTTCATCTCTTCACTATATTTTCTTACTTTTTCAAATTCTTCCAATGAGATAAATTCAAAAAATAAAGAATCTTGATCAAAAGATAAAAAAATCTACTAAAAACAAAATAAGCAACATAATATTTTACTTATTGGCTTATTTTGATATATTTTTAAACTTTTTTTTATATTTTAATTAAAATCTTTTATTTTTCAATGAGAAAAATTAAAAAAAATATATAATAATTTAACAAAATAAAAAAATTCACTAAAAACAAAAATAATCAAAATATCCGAAACAGGGCGTATACTTACAATAAGTCCCGCACCAGTTATGATCCCCATCAAGAAATGTGGGACGAGCGAAGCAATAACCATCATGAGGCTCTCTATAACGGCGATGCAGAGGTAGAGATTGCAGCAGAAGTAGAGGTAGTGAGAGAATTCCGGCCGGAATTTCACCATGTAATACGTGATGCTGCCGGTGGAGAACGCTATCGCCACCAGGAACGGGAACGAAGATATAAAGTTTGATAGGATGAAGACGCCCACTCCGTAGTGACCGTTCAGCCTTTCCGAATAAAATACCTGCATGCGCATGCTTGTTTTTTATTTATTTAGAACACACAAAACTCAAACATATCAATTAACTTTTTCAAGTTCAGGGGGGGATATTTGAGAATGTTAATGCTAATAGTTTTTTATTTTTTGTTATTAATTTTAATTATAAATTATAATATTTTTTAAATATTTATAATTTTTGTAATAATTTATAATTATTTTTTTTCTATTTTAACTATAAATTATAATTTTTATCAAATACTCACAATTTCTACTACAAGTTATAATTTATAAACTACTAGTAGTAACTTTGTCAAACATCCTCTTAGTCTAGGTTAATTAAGAAAAATGCTTTAATTTTCTTTTTTGTACTTGTTATTTTTAGTAAGCACTTTTTTCGATTTTACAGTCCATTTGCGATAAAATAAATGAAAAAAATAATTATTTTCCTCTCTTTTAAGTTATAAGAGAAAAAAAAAAAAAAAAAATAATTATATTATTTTTCCTTTTTGTTTGGATTAATATAAAAGAAAAGATAATGATTTCTCTTTACTCTTGTTTTGATTGACTTAATAAAAGAAAATAAAAAAAATATTAATTATTTTACGAAAATAATTTTTTTAGATATTATTTTTTTACTTTTTTTATTTTTAGATGGACAATTTAAGTAATATAAAAAGTAATTAATTACCTAAAATTTTTTCTTTCTAAATCTCTCTAAAGTTTGAAAGATTTAAAAAGATGGGTTTAAGGGGATAAATTTTTCTCTCTATTTCTGTTTAATTCTCTCTATTTCTTCACTCGTAAAACAAACAGTGATTAGGGGAGAAGAAAATTACTTTTTTTTTCTTTTCTCTCTAAATCACTCAAATCAAACGTATTGTAAGCTAAACAGATATATTTTTAGATTTATTTCATCAATAAAAATTATTTAAAAAAATCAAACTTTTTTCTAAAAAAGAAAAAAAAATTGAAAAACAAAAAGCGTAAAGCAAACAAGGAATGGGATAAGCGGTAGGTAGGTAACTTACCTTCATTTCTTCGATGAAGGAAGGGAAGCCTCCAATGGACATGAAGGTCATGAAACCAGAAATGAAGCCGCCGCAAGCTCCTCGAGCGAGAATGGCGGTGTAGCTGGTGCCGACGTCGAAGTAGATTGTGCCGACGCAAACCGAAACGATGACGTATATGATTATACGCAACCAGTAGTAGCCCACGTCTCTCGTCATGTTCACGAACGACCTCCTCGTCAGTGTCCGAAGCTGCTTCCACCATCCAGCTTCGCTCCCCATTTTTCTTTCTACCTCTTCTGCTTTCTGCATCCAATATTCACCAACTTCTCCTTCATTCATTGCTCGCTTCACTAACCTCTTTCTTTTTATTTTTTTAAAATCTACTTTATATGCCTATTTTAACCAATGATTTTCTATTACTAAAAAACCAAATAAGTAATTTTAATTGTGCCACATAAGTAAGTAAATAAAATAAATTTAAATATTATTTTTATTATTATTAAATAAATAAATATATAATTTTAACTATACCACATAAGTAGTCATGTGAAATAGATCTGTAAATTAGATTTAAATATTATTTTTTTATTATTAAAGAGTAAACAAATAATTTTAATTATGCTACCTAAGTATGTAAAATAGATTTAAATATTATTTTTTTATATTTATATGAATTTTAATATTTTGCACGGACCGAGGAGGGACCGGGATGTGATGTGTCATCTCCATCATTTATTTTATCCGATGGGTATATAGAGTGAAAGTGGGGGTGGAAATAGGGGACCGAGGGTATAGATCAAAGAATATTTGTAAATTTAAAAAAAGTGATACTAAATACTAATGATAGTTAAAAATGGTATAATAAGTAAAAAATAATAATTGATAAATGATTAATATTTGAAATTATAAGATAAATAAAAAGAAAGAAATATAGATCAAAAATGAAAAATAAGTATAATATTTTATGTTTTGGGATTGTTATATTTTTAAAAATAAATTTGATTTATGCATTTATATATAAAAAGATAACTATTTTATATAACTGGGGTTGAAATGAGAAAATCAAATATCATTCTCGTCTTACATGTTATTGGACTGGAAAAACTAACATAAAATAATAAAACCGGAATATAAGAAGGTGGAAGGAGAAAATTATATATAATCCCTAGAATCTATTATATGTATTTATATATATATATTTTGTTCACGTTGTAATGTGGGAATCGAAATTCTCTGCCATCCAATTATTTTGTAAAATAAGATTTAACGGTCGAGGCATTACACTACATTTCACAATAATTGCATAATATTTATGTAACGATTGAATTTCTACATTGCACAAAAACTACGTAACAGAAAATCCTAAGTTTGTTGATTTTTGAAGCTTAGTAGCAAAAAGTCAGCATACTCTACTTAATTAACAAAATATTTAAAAAATTAAAAAAATCAAAAACTCAGAACAAAATACCAGTTTCTAGAGCTCCATATTTAAAGTCTTATCCAATTCAAAAAGACAATAATACTAATTATTATAATAAACTATACGACACGACATTATTTTCAATTTGAATAAAAAAATTTTAAAAAAAAACCTTTTATATACTCAATAAATTAACTTCAAAGAAACTAGCTTAAAACCTATTTATTTCCAATCTAATCAAGTTTTTTTCGGCCAAAAGCTAATTTATTTTAAAATATCTTTATTTTTTATCAAATGAAATATGTTAATTTATTAATAGTTTTCACTAAAAAAAAAAGTAAAAAAGCCAATAAAATTTGGTAGCTAATCAGGCCCTACATGTTATAAATCAGGCCCTGCATGTTATGGGTTATGAACAACCCATATTACTTGGCTAGAAAAGAAGAAAATTTTATGAAAACGCAAACAATAAAAGAGAGAGATGGGAATTAAATTTCAAAAATACTATGTACCATGAAAATAAATTTAAAAATTTATTTAAAATTTAAAATAAATAGTACACATTCAATTGAGAGAGAGAGAGATGGGAACTCAATTACAAAATGTTATATACTATTAAAATAAACGCATAAATTTATTCAAAATTTACAACAAATAGTTTATATTCAGCTATGTGTGGTGTGTGCGTCACATTCTAAGTGAATTTGAATCATTTATTTTGAATTCTGAATAAATTTCTAAATATATTTTATGAGTGCATAGAATTACTGATTCAATAATTATATTTAATACCGAAAAGTGAAGAGTTAGAAATGCTAACGATGATAGATAGGTCTCGGATCCTAGCCCTGGCCTTGGTTGCATACTCTGAGCGCCTGTACTTCCCAACAAGCATTGCTTTGATCTCCTCTGTAGCCAAGTTCATTAAAGGATCTCCTGCTTTTTTAACCTCCTGCATAAAAAAAGAAGAAGAGGAGTGAGATTAAAAGGGAAAGAGAAAGTGAGCACCGACACAGGGTTTGAATTTAGGAGTGATGAACTTATATATTAATAATTTTTTAAAAAAAAATCATAAACTATAACATTAATTTTATCAGCATAAAAAGATATAAATAACATTAAAATATATAAATAAGCATATTTAATTTTATTAAAAACAAGTAGCAAAGATACCAATTTTAAACCTACCTATCTATCTACTATGCATAGTATATTCTTTAAGAAAAAAAATCTATGAATAATATAATTTAACGAACTTGTAAATACATTAGTATGAAGGGCAAATAATTATTATTTTTTGAAAAAAGCTAGGGGAGACGAATTTATATATATTTAGAAATAACTACAAATTAATATATTATAGTAAGAAAGTTTTTTAAAATTGTAGGTGAGGCGATCCCGTCACCTGTCTTCCCTAGGTCCATCCTTAAAACAGAAAGAGGGGGAGAGAGAACTAGAGACAGTTAAATACAGTTAAGTGGTTGAGATACTTCTTTTTTTTTTTTTAATACTTGGGTAGATAAGCATAGATGATCCAAGACGAGCAGATGGAGGCAGTTGCCCATTAAGTTTTGAAAAAAAAAATTCATAATTATGGTAGTATTAAGTTAAATATTTTAAGATTATAAAGATTCGTCTCTTAAGTTTTTTTTTTAATTATTTTTTAAAAATATTTTATGATTTGTTCTTTTTTTTTTTAAGACCTCATGAGAATCTATGGATGCATACTTACACCCAATCTCTGCGATCCTTTCAAGGTCGCTGTTACAGTGTCAAAGTCTGAATTAATGCAACGCAAGAAGTGATCAGAAGGATTTCTCCTACTTGGACATGGAAATCCTGCTTCAGCAAAGAACTGCCAAGAAACAATGGAGCTAATTCCAAAAAAAAACTCCTCAACTATTGACTCAATACTTTTATTAAACACTCAAACTTTTAATTTTATCAATTGGGTATTTAAACAATTCGATCTCGATTAATTAACACATTAGCATCAACCACCGTTAAAAAATGAACGTACACGTGACAAGTGAAGACTAAACTTTTGCACATCTTGTAGTTCCATTCACTTTTAACGGCGTCAGGATATAAATTCATCGTAATCGAATTATTTAGGTAACAAATTGATAGAATTAAAAGTCCAAATGTTTGATAGACATTGAGTCAATAGTTTAGAAATCTTTTAGAATTTGCCCAAAACAAAATAGCAGATGTTAGTTTTAATTACAATTGAAAGTAGAGATACTAGTTAAAATGAAATTTGTTGTAAAGTTCAATAGTATTAAGAATAATTTGCCCTTTAAATTTTATGTACCTAAAAAACATTCTTCAAAAAATACATAGAAAATGAAACATATGGACCGTATTCATTTTGGATGGGCCTGACAAAACCATACCAAAATTAAATCTGCACCATACATTTTCGGTCAATATATTTTTTTAATGTTCTAAGCACATAACATTAAAGTTATTTAAAACAAAAAAAAAACTTGAATTTTAATTAAATTGGATTACCAAACAGAGCTAAGTTTTTTTTTCACATACCTGTACAGCCATCTTTGCTTCTCCAAAGTATACATTTTCACCCCCAGACAGCAGGAAAAGGTCATCAAAGAGTGCAAAAACTTCACTACTAGGCTGATGAATTGAAGAGACGACTGTTCTTCCGTCCCGGGCAACGTTTCGAAGGGTTTGTATCACAAAGAAGGCGGACGCGCTGTCGAGGCCGCTTGTGGGTTCGTCGAGAAACAAGATTCGGGGTCGTGTGAGAATCTCGAGAGCGATGCTGACTCGCTTCTTCTCCCCGCCGCTAATACCTCTCAGGTGCCAGTTTCCGATCAGGCGATCGGCACATTCCTGAAGGCCCATTTCCATGATTGTTGCTTCTACAATGTCATCAACCTCTTGTTTGGGCATTGTGGTTGGAAGCCTCAGATGGGCTAAGTAGGTGATGGTTTCTCGGACTGTGAGGGTTCCCAATAATACATTTTCTTGTGTCACATAAGCCTACAATTTTAAATGGAAAGGAAAGAGTAATCAATAAGTGGAAAAGAAGAGGAAAGATGTGGTTAAATTTGCTATATGCCTTCACAATGATCAAAATAGCCAAAGTACTTTCAAATTAAGAATGTCATCTTTTCCTTCTTTTTTAGTTGCAGGCAATTTATTTATGTAAAAAATACAGAGGGGTTAAAGTTTGGTAGAACACTTTCAAGTTTCACTCCAAATAATGTCCCTGCTTGATAGTTTATTATTACTAATCTCAACTATATATGATAGTTATAATTAACTATATAAAAAGACAATATTGTTTAATTTGAATAAAAAGCTAAAAGATTTGATTTTTTATCCAATCAACAAACTTTCAAAAAAATCAACTCAAAAACTTATTATCAAATAACCTATTTCGAACTTAATTTAACTTTTTTACTAAAAACACACACAAAAATAGAGAGATTAAAATTTAAGTTAATTGCCAATTGAGGTCTAAGTTACCAAATAGAATCTTGACAATTTCTTTTCAAGCTGTACACTGCTTGAATTTCATGTTAGTTTGAAATTTTGAACACTTGGGTCAGACGTTTTAACAAACAGTTTGAGGGCAAAGTTGGTTACCACAACACCGTAGTCTAGTCTTCTCTTCTTTCCATTCAGAAGAATGTTTCCAGTCATCACAACATTTCTTGACAGTCTACCTGTAGCCATGTTAAGCATTGTTCATCATACAATTATATACCAACCAAAAAACAAAAACATGAATTATATAGAACCAAAGTCTTTATAGGATAACTCATTTTTTTTTATTTTGGTTTTTTTTTTTGGTTATTAACTATGAATCCCCTCAAGGTAAGGCCCTTCGAATCCACTTCTGATGGATAAATTTCTGAATACCTATATGAATGGTACTAGAGTATGGCCGTGATGTGGCGTTCCATTCCCATTCCCTACTTTTTCGGGTTATTTAATTTATTAGGGTGTAAACGGAAAGAGAAAGTCGGAGATAGAGTAGGAATACATGGAGGATAATTTGTAAACTTTAAGATAGTGATACTAATGAGAGGTAAAAATAATATAATAAGTAAAAAAATAGTTAATAAATTATTAAAATTAAAATGTGAAAAATAAAACATATAAATAAAAAATGAGAAATAAATATAATATTTTTATGTTTTAATCTTGTTATATTTTTAAAAATATACTTTATTTACATATTTATATGTAAAAATATATTTATTTTATATAATCGGCTATGAGGCATGAAAAACAAATATCGTCGATGTGATAAATGTCATTGGGAAAAGAAAAAGCTTATAAACAACGGAGCGGGGACATGCGGGGGTAGGGCGGGGCAAGAATAGAAAGAAAAAGTCAAGGAAAATAGGGATAAAATAGGTGCGGGAATGTCGAAAATAATTTGTAAACTTTGAGATAATAACACTAATGAGAGTTAAAAATATTATAGTTAGTAAAAAATAGTTAATAAATGATTAAAATTTTAAAAATTAACAAATAAAAATAATATTTTTATTTTTTAATCTTGTTATATTTTTAAAAATAATTTTAAAAATTAACAAATAAAAATAATATTTTTATTTTTTAATCTTGTTATATTTTTAAAAATAAACTTATCTTTGTATTTATATTTAAAAATATATTCATTTTATGTAATCAGTGGTATGATAGGGAGATCGAGACACATGTTATCATCCGCAACGAAAAAAATTTGCAAACAATGAGAGAGGAATAAGTGAGGGCATGAGAAATTGTCATCCCTAGTAATTATTCGCCAATTATATGTATCTGTTAAGTCAAAACATTTTTAGCAAGAGTCAATACAAAACTTTTAAATTTATGATCAATTTCAAGAATAACCTTAAATTATTGGACTACCTGACCGATTGATAGTATAATAATCTTCATAATATAATTTCTCTATGCTTAGCCTATATTGTTGATGCAGCACAACCACTTGAATTTTGCTAGCAATGGGAAATAATCAAAAAAAAGTTTCATTTTTGAAAGCATTGACTTTGTGTGGCTAAATTGACTTATTTGTTTATTTATTTATTTGATTAAGTTGATTTTTTACTTTTAGTAAACTTTTTTCATTATTTAGTCAAACTATTATATTTTTTAGATTTCTCTCATTGAGACAAATCGAAAAAGTAAAAAATCTTGATCAAAATATAAAAAAAAGTAAAAAAAAAACAAAAACAGGCAAAAATAAGTTAATAAGCCAAATAAGCAAATTTATAACTAAAATAAACCAATAAACCAATAAATAAGTTTTCCCAAACAGGACCATTGAATTTCCAATATTCGTTCTATTTTTTCTTCTCTTTTTTTTTTCACCCTAATTTCGGTTTAACCAAACGAGTTCTAGAAATAATCTCTTCAGAAAATAGGGTTTTTGCATTTTAAAAATTCATTTCACTAGAACTTAAAATGTCTAATACGCTCTTACTTTTTTTCTTTTAAAGTTGTACTGATTGAGATAATAACACAATATTTCTTCTTTTTTTTAAAAAAAGAGGAGAGTTTGCTTTTTAGTTAAAGATATTATAGTTATTTTATTTAAAAAAATAAATTATTTGAGATATTTATAGACTTTTTAAAAAAAATAACAATATTTTTAAAGATACTAAACAGCATAACTTAAAAGTTATTTTTTTAAAAAAATAAATAATAACTTTTCGTCCCATTAATCCCTGTCAAACAGTATTAAACCTTAAATTATTTATGTTGTAGAAATCTGCTTTCGCAGACGTATGTATTCCCAAGAGCTCATGAATATAGGGTGAGAATAATAAAAAATAAATTAATTAAAATGAACATTGAAATAATTAAAAACTAAAATTAGAATTACCATAAACTAAAATTGAAATAATTACATGCAAACTTAAAATTGTTATAACTAAAGTTAAAGTTGAAATAACTAAAAAATATCCAGTTAAAAATGCACACGGTATAGTTTAAAATAGTTATAATTAAATCTAAAATTATTATAGCTAAATATTTAATTATCATAATTAAAATTAAAATTTTAAAAATTGAAAAAAAAAATAATTAGTGCACAGCGCATAAGATTTCCCAAGATTTAATGGTTAATTTAGGAATATTTAAGGATGCATGCGCTTAAAATTCTAAGAATGGTTTATTGATTTATTTAGCTTATAAGCAGTCAAATAAGCAATTTTGTTTAGTTTGCCAAATAAACAAGATTTAAATTAATAAACAAATAAACTAATAAGTCAAAATAAACCAAAATAAGCAAATAAACAAATAAGCAAGTGTTCGACCAAATGAAACAAATAAATAAATAAGTCAATTGAGCCAAATAAAATTATTTATTCATGTTTTTATTTATTTGTCAATAAGCAAATAAACAAATTACCAAAATGGGCCAATCTTAAAAAACTATTTTATATGGAGTAGGATTGTCCACGAGGTTAGTAAAGGGACCTCTTTTATTTCCTCAGCTGTCCGATATGTCTCCAATTAATGAGAGCAGTTAAAATTGGCTGAGCTAAATTTCAAATTGGCAGTGGTAGTATTTACCAAAACACACATTTAATACTATGGCCCTCCGATAATTGCTTATTTATTTATTTAAATTTTTTTTTATTTTTAATAAAAAAATTATCATTTATTTCAATTATTATATTTTTCGACTTCTATCGATAGGAGCTAAAAAAATAAAATCTTTTTATCAAAATATAAAAAAAATTTAAAAAAGATAAAAATAAGCCAATAACTCAAATTTTATGTTACTTTTTTTCATTTTTAGTAGATTTTTTTTATCTTTTAATAAATTTTTTTTACATTTTGAATTTATCTCATTAAGACGATTCGAAAAATAAAAAAAATAGATAAAAATAAAAAAAAATTTAAAAAGACAAAAATAAGCAGAATTATCGACATTTTGCCCAAACAAGGCCTATATGACTCTTCAATGACAAAAAAAGCAAAAATAATAACAAAAAAAAGGACATGGAAAATTATTAGGTATTCTCAAAATATCATGTGATATTGGCTACATGATTCTCGTGATGCAAAATACACTAAGTAAGTCAATCTTATTTTTAATTTACCTGCAAAGATGAGTACACATTATTTCATACAGAATATTTTCATTACATGATTGGATGAAAGAATTAAGCAGGCAATGTTATATAGTACTCTAAAATTATTCAATAATTTCTCACCGAACACTACCAGTGGCATTTTTCGTATTTTCTATTTTTCTTAATCTTTTTATTTAGACTTTCTACCTTTTCAGTTATACCTGATGAGATTCATTTTGAAAGTACCTTTGTCTTAAATTTGAAAAAAAAATCACTAAAATTGAGAAAAAGTGACTTAAAGGGTTATAAGGGCCTTTTTTTTCCATTTTATTTGATTTGTTGTCATTTTATAATATTGTTTTTAACGTTTGTGATTTCTCTTGGCCAGAAAAATCTAAGATGTAATCCTTTTTGAACAAAACGCTAAAAGGATTACTAAAGATGGTAAAAAAAATTATATAAAAAATCTATCCCAAACACACGGTAAATTCCACAGTTCTACTTAAGGTTGCTAATCTGGTTGTAATTATCTCTAGGATAGCGTAAAACGAGTTTTAATCGTAGTGGACACGCTATTCTGGTTCAGGTAAATTGTTAAGATTGCCTTTTTATCCAGCAAAAGCATGCTTTCCAAGAAAGGAAACATTTAGCGAAGAAGGAAGAATACTTTGGGCCCGTTTGGCTATCTTAGTTTTTTTTTTTTGGTTAAAAACATAAAAAGTTAATAGTTTATTTGAAAAAAAAAACAAAAAATAAAAAGTTAAAAAATTAAATCAAAGTACTAATTTCTTAAAATATTCTATTTAAACTTTAATTATTTTTAAAATATAATTATACATCTTATTCATAACTTATTTACTATCATTATTAATTATATGTAATTGTTAATATCAAATATATGTTCAAAAATTTAATTGTTTTACTTTTTGTTCAAATTAAACAATTTTGTTATTATATATATATATATATAATAACAAAATTGTTTAATTTGAACAAAAAGTAAAACAATTAAATTTTTACTTAAACAACTAATTTTAAAAAAGGTATCTTAAAACCTAAATTATCAAACAACCTAATTTAAATCCAATTTAACTTTTTGAGTAAAAACGTAAAAAAACAAAAAAAAAATAGCTTTTAAGTCCCTGTTTGAGATAGCTTTTACACCAGTTTTTTGGTTTTGCAAAAAAAAATCGGCTTTTAATAAGCTATGTTTGGTTTTTTAAAAAAACTAACTAACTTTAAAAAAAAAATTTATAAAAAATAATCAATACATATCTTAAACACCCTAAATATTTTTCAAACAAAATTATTATAATACCCTTACCTAAAAAGTTTACCATCCTCACAAAAAAAAATCATGTTATTATCCTAAATACTATAACTTATAAGTCAGAAATAAGAGCATTTTAGATATTTTAATAAAAAATAACAAAAATAAAAAAAAATAAAAATGCTACTATAAAACAGTATCACAAACAATCTAATTTCTTTACTTTTCTTTTTTATTCTTAAAAAAAAGTTATATCTCTTAAAAATTAAACCTTCAAGACATTCCAAATAAGTCCTAAGTTAGTTCCCAATAGGGACATTTATCTTAGCCTGTGTTTGGACTAGTTTTTTTAGTAATTTTTAGCTTTTTTAGCTCTTTTGTAAAAAAGTAGATGTTAAATAATGTACAAAAAAATAAAAATAAAAAATGAAAAAAAAACTTAATAAGTCAAATTAATTAAATTTTTTTAATTTTTAAACTAAAAAACTTCAAAAATAAACTAGCCCCAAGCGCAAGCTGAAAAGCCGTCAACGCAGGAAGACCTCCTCTTATCCTGGTAGATACCTACACGCCCATCCATCCAAACGGGTTGGACCAGAAATAGGTTTTTATATATTTTTTTATTTTACTAAAAATCTAATAAAAGCCACTCTAAGAAAATACTAAATTTTGTTTCAAAAATTTTAAGGAAGTACAGCACATTTAAGGAAGTGAGGTTCATAAGTTTGATTTCTCATGGGCAATGGAAATGCTAGAAAAAATTGGTAGAGTAAAATTAAAATGAGATGCTGTATTATAAAAATATAAATATATTAAAATTAATTGAGAATATGATAATTAACATAGCAAAATAATGTAAAATGATTTATGTATTTTACCTCAATTAATTAGGATAAAAATATAATTCGGTTTAGTTTGATTTGGTTTTTGCAAATCTTTATAAACTTATGTGGCACAAAAATAATTGTGACTTTGGTCCCGTTTGGATAAATGATTTATTTGTTTATTATGAAATAAACAAAAATATACATAAATAAGTTTATTTGGTTACATTGGCTTTTAAGTGGTTTATTTGCTTATTTTTGCTTATTTAACTTATTTTTACTTATTTGCTTAAATAAGCAATAATGTTTGGCTTAAATCTTGTTTAAAGGTTGCTTATTTGGTTTATTGGCTTATTTGTTTATTGTATCTTACTTATTTGCCAAACCAAATGAAATTATTTATTTAACTACTTATAAATCAAATAAAACAATAAACAAGTTACCCAAACAAGACCTTTGTGATATCTATAGGAGGGTATTCACGTGTAATCTAAATTTGAAGGTTAATTCACGAAATTTTCGTTAACGACCAATATTAAACTCTCTTTCAAAATTACAATTCAGACATAATTTGGAAATCGCATATATTCATTACTTTATTTTTATCAATTATTGCTAACAAATGATTCTCGCACACTCTTTTTTTTTATTTATAAAAATACGTAAATTTTTTTTTTACAAAAGCGTATTGCATTAAAAAGATAACTTTATAAATTCACATGTTAAAAGACAAAAAAATAAAGTGAAATTTATTCGAAGTAAGAGTGTGAGAACCATTTTCCATTATTGTTGAGCTTTCTATTTGAATGCAGGAATATGTTAAAAAAATATATAAAAAACCAAAAATAAACAATCCAAACAAGGCCTAGAGTCTTCTTAGACCAAGTCACCTAAAATATAGGCCATATGGACATGCATTTATTGATTTTGAATTGATTGATATATTAATAAATAGTGACTATAAAATTCAAAATTCTATTACCATTTTTAGTCGTGAGAGGGTTTTGTTGTGAATAATTTACAGCAGAAGAGGTTGTAACTTTTAAAATATTTTATTTGAAATTTTTAAATTTAATTTTAATCATTTATTATATTGTAATCGTTATGTAGGTAATCGTTGTAAAAAAATAAATTAATCAAATATTATTAATTAT
This sequence comes from Heliamphora pulchella, assembly GCA_032270985.1. Lineage (NCBI taxonomy): Eukaryota > Viridiplantae > Streptophyta > Magnoliopsida > Ericales > Sarraceniaceae > Heliamphora > Heliamphora pulchella. Next base: position 20,326 of record JAULJZ010179396.1, read on the forward strand.
ATGATCCAGATAATTTATTTGGCAATTTATTCTCAAAATACTATTAAGTTAATTTTTTTTTCAAAACAAATATACTCTGATCAAATAGATAATGATGTTCAATTGACGTAATTTTTTTATAAAAATTAATTACTCGATAATTTCAACATAATAAATAATTTCAATTATATTTTAAAATTTAAAATAAAATATTTTAAAAATCACAGCTCTCCTCCTTTAAAACTTGCTCTTATCCCGAGGTCGTGTCAATGATGAATAAATATTGCATGGTGGTCCGAATCATGTGGTTCGTACGATCAGAGTCTCATGTTATTAATACGTGTAGATTAGAGATCTTCAGGACCACATGAATATATAATAGCCATGTTAAAAATAAATTACTTTTACTCAGCCGGTCAATGTCTTGACTGTGTGGTCTAAACTCAGGATTCGTCAAGTCTGGCAGCATTTGGATACGGTAAAAATATATTTAGAATTTTATTTTGAAAGCGATGTGTATAAAATGATTTAAATTTAGCTAAATGTGGAACATATTTCAACTGAATTTTTTTTGCTTATTTTTTATTTTGGGTAATTTTTTTTGCCTTTTTTTTCTTTTTGGGTACTTAGGTTTTGATTGGCAATTAGTTTAAAAGATAGTATTTTTATTTTTTTTTGTGTTTTTAGCAAAAAAGTTAAATTTAATTTAAAATAAGTTATTTGGTAGCTTAGTTTTTAACTAAGCTTTTTTGAAGTTAGTTACTTGGGTCAAAAATTATAATTTTTTGACTTTTTGTTCAAATTAAATAATTTTAACTTTTTATATATTTAATATTAACAATAATATGTAATTAGAAGTGTTAGTAAATAAGTTATGAATAAAATGTATTATTGTATTTTAAAAATGATTGGACTTTAAATAGAATATTTTGGGACTTAGTATTTTAATTTAGCTTTTTACCTTTTCAGTTTTTAAAATTTTTACCAAATGGACTATGTTGACTATTTTGCATTTTAGCTAAAAAATTAAAAAATTAGAATTACCAAACGGCCCTTAGTGTCACTGTTTGGATACAAAATCATCGTATCTCACAAGAAATTTACGTGTGTATTTGATCTAATTTTTTTTTATAAAATTTTCTTATTTTAATGAGATTTTTTTAGCACTAGTTTAAAACAAATATACTTTTTAAAATCTTCTCATTATAAAAAATTTAAAAATTAAATAAAATGATAAGACGAAATAAGCCAGTTGATAGTCTTTTATAACTTTTTTCGTCTTGGTAACCTTTCTTAAACTTTGGATGGAAGAGGCATGTTTTTTTAGATTCTTTTTGTAATGAGAATAAAAAGAATTTAAAAAAAAACCCCAAACAATAAAAGAATTTTTAAAAGTGAAAAAATCTCTACAAAAAAATGCTGTTTTCGACCACACATAGACTAGGTGCTTGTTTGAGATAGTTTTTAAATTTGATTTTTAAGTTTTTACTTTTTTTTAAAAAAAAAATATAAAAAAAGTAAAAGTGTTTGAAATAATATGAAAAAATAAATATTAGTAGAAAAAAAGAAGAAGAAATTTTTTTTGTTCTTTTTGAATTATTTTGAAAACCGTACAAGATTATTATCCCAAACAAATCAGTTTAAAATTAAAATTTTTTTAAAAAATCTAATTTTTTTATTGATCCCAAACGGTGCCTAAACCCATTAGGCACTTATTTTGCTTGGACTCCTAGAATCATTGCATCAAAATTGTTTTTTTTTTCTTTTATATATGTATTTATATTTATTAGTAAGAGCCCTCAAGGCAGGGTGCTTGAAAGTCATTTTTGACTTTTGGCCATATTTAATTGTTTAAATTAATAATAAAAAAATATATAATTTTACTTTATAAGTAATCTTATTAGATTAGTATTGAATGAATTATTAATACCATTAAGCATTGTATATCTTATATTTTATGAGATTAGTTATCTAATAAATGTAAAATTCTTTTACTATTTTTTGAATTTAAACAAGAAAAATATAGTATTATAAAATATATAATTTAATTTTATATTTAATTCGACCAATCAAATATGCCATTGAGGTATAAGTTTTTGGAAATTTTTTTTTTTAAAAGTTGAAATATGTTTTTATCCATCACCATTTCTCATTAAAAATTACCCATCACTATTTCTCACAGTAAAAATATGTTTTTATCCAAAAAATAAATAAAAATAAACCACATTCTTATGGATAAAAAACAGTCACTGGTGATTAATTCTATATTTTAATATTGTGTATGTAAACTTTTCCTTCATTCTAACAACTATTTGATCAAAAGATTTCACAGTTTTTCTCACTCACACACACACACACACACACACACACACACACACACATATATATATATAGAGAGAGAGAGAGAGAGAGAGAGAGAGAGAGAGAG
>JAULJZ010179405.1:0-47243 GCA_032270985.1 Heliamphora pulchella
ATGTTTTTGGTTTTTGTATTTTTAAAAAATAATTAAAAATATATTTTCTATTTTCTGTAAATGAAAAACAGTAAACGTTATCAAATGAAGCTTCAAAGTTTGATTTAGACTAATGACTTAAAAACTTATATTAATTAATTTATTTTTATTATTTTATTGTTTTTGAAAAATTACCTTTCATAATTCTTTTGCCAAAGCGAATCGAAAAATTAATTTTTTAATCAAAAGATATAAAAGTAGACAAAAATAAGGGGGGGAAAAGCTAATAAGCCATTTTTTTAATCTTTTGGCTAATTTCTTCTGTTTTATCTTATCGAAACAAATTGAAAATATAAAAGATTTTGTTCAAAAAATGAAAATAATTCAAAAAAGATAACAATAAGCTAAATGGGCAAACGCTATTACAAATAAAGGCTAGCTTCTTTTTTAAAAAATAATATGTGGCATTTGGTAAGGCTATGTTTGATTGGGGGATTAGGGGATTAGGGGATTAGGGGTTGGATTGGGTTACTAATTCAATGGCCCCACAAATGGGTTGTTTGTTTAGTTAAAGGAACTAAGAATAATAATACAATAAGAGCATGTTTGGAGTGGTGGGTAAGAGATCGGATTGAACTATTAATTCAGAGTATATTACAATACTATGTTTGTTTATATAAAAAAATTTTCGGACTATTTATCTAGACGAACATGATATTCCCAAATGAGAGATAACTTAGTGAGAAGAGGGGTGTGAGATTAGGAAAGATTAGACTATGAATTAGTATATTAAAAATCATAAAAAAATTTAAAAATGCTATAATTTAAAAATTAGTTTTATTCTAAATAATAAAAAATTTATGCTAATAACTCAAATGCTATAATTTTAAAAACAAATAAGTATATTAAATATTTAATAAAAAGAAAAAAGAAAAAAACTATTATAAAAAAATTGTTCCAAACACTTTATTTGTTTTTAGTTTTTTTTAAAAATAAAAAATACCATAGAGGGTGTTTGAGAATACTACTGCTAGTAGCTTATAGATTGTAGTTTGTAACAGAAATTGTAAGTGTTTGGTAAAAATTGTAGCGTACAACTAAAATAAAAGAAGATGTAGTTAAAAGGTGTAATAGAAATTATAAGTGTTTGGAAAAAATTATAATTTATAATTAAAATCAGTAACAAGAAATTAAAAGCTAGTAGCAAAAATTTGGTCAAACACCCCCATAACCTGTTTAGCTTATTTGTATGTGTATTTTATTACATTATCATTCAATAGTATTTTTGTCACAGTATTATTCTTTTTATCTAGTTCTTCATCATAACAAACAAAGGATTTGGCTAAGAGCATCGAATAAATATTTATCTTATGGAGTAAACAAACACAATATTTCACAAAATTAGGGATTATTAGTTTGAGAGATTTGATATCCCATGACAATTAGTCCTAGGACTGTAAATCCGAGTTAATCTAGTTTGAGACTGAGACTGTAAATTCGAATTAATCCAGTCTGAGACTCCAAACATGACGTAAGAATATTATTAATAAAGTCAAATGGGTAAGATTACAAATACCAGAGAAGGTATTGTATTATATTTCTTTATCATGAGATCTAGGCCTAAATTACACTTTTACTTCTCTGGATAAAATTTATTTGCTCCCAACGGTAAATAAGTAATTTTAAAAAATAATTGTATCATTAATCTATAAATTTTGTGTGAAACACAATTACTCTATGTTTTAAATTAAACAAGCAGTATGAAATTCTTTACTAATTCTATTTCATTAGTCATCTTAAAACTAATTTTAGCTCGTTACCAATCTCACTAATCATATACTTTTAATTAAATATGACCTAAAGAAATAAATATTAATAATTTCCATCAAACAAAACTTTTATTAACAAAAATAAAAATCAAATAAATTTTTATTTTTGTTTTCAAAAGCTATAATGAAAAAAATATCTCATCTTCTTTTTTTTTTTTTAAAAGAAAAAAACCTCAAGCCTAAACCTAATATTTCTTTAAAAAAAAAAAAAAAGAAACCAATATGATTACTCACTCTTTAACCTATCCTAGTTTTTTAACCTTTTATGTGGTAAAGGGACAAAAATGACACATCCAAACGTAAGCTACAATTGTCAATTTACATATGCCCTTAGAAGCCAACGCAAACTAAAGGAATATAAAAAAAGCAAGGTCAGTACAATGTCATCTCAATGATCTAAACTACCACCATTCATCAACGGCTCTGCATTTGTGACCACAATCCCCTTTCCAATCGTATTTTTGGACACACAAGAATAGTAGTTGGGTAGGTCATTTTGGTAATTTCACATGCCCTATATTGCATTACTTAAAAAAATATCCAAAAATTGGCAAAGAAAAAGGAGAGAATAAGGGGAAAAGGATAAAAAAGATTCACTAATAACAAAGGCTAGACTCATAAAAATAAAATAAAATAAAATAAAGTAAATAATAACAAAGTCAAGTGCTACCATTACCAATTAGCACAATATTGCGCTGTACTTTTTACTTTTTTAGTTGAATTTTTTTCGAATATATTTTTATGTTTTGAATTGTTACTTACTTTTGTACTGGTCATTGACTAGTTATTCATATTAAAAATTAAATTAATTAAAATTTAGCAGCTGATTGAATTATATTTTTGTTTTAAAAAATAATAAATTATAAGCATATGATCTTGAGAATAAGAAATGGACAAATATAATCCACTTCTGTTGTTATCAATCCTTAGTTTTCATTCTGATTGAAATTTATTTAGTGACCACTCCAGATCATAAAATACGTTCTAGAGACCAATCACAAATTAAAAGGGATGGTACGATATTGGAACTTGAACCACACCACCGAACTAACTCTAAACTCTTAGGACTCAGTTTGGGAACATTTATGTTTATCGTTTTTTTATTTTTATTTTTAAATTTTTGTAAATTATAAATAAAAATATATTTAATAATTTTTTTGTTTTAAAAAAAATTATAAACAATTTTTAAAATTTACTAAATTATTCTAAACACAAAAAATAGGGTTTTATATATTTTGTAAATAAATTTTTATTTTATCTTTTTTTTCTCTATCATTTCTAATCACCATTTTCGGCTACCGCCTTCGATCACTCATTCGACCACTACCTCCAACCAGCTTTTCCAACTACCATATTCGACTGCTATTTTCGGCCACCACTTCCGACCACTCCCTCCAGCTACCACATCCAATCATTATATTTGGTTACAATTTTCAGCTACTACCACCCCCGACTACTATCGCTACCTCTTACTATCATCACTAACTAACACATTTGGTTGTCACATTTAATCACCACTTTCTAAATATTTATGTGCTAAACATGTTTTTATTTTTATTTTTATTTTTTTATAAAAATAAACAAAAACTTAATTTTTATTTATTGTAAATGAAAAATAAAAAACAGTAAATGTTACCCCACGAAGCCTTAGTGTTGGCAATTTAAGATCCTTGGATGGGCTCATGGCTCTTAAACAATTAAGGCTTGTTTGGAAACATTTATAGTGTAAAAGTTTTGTATATTGACAATAAATAAATAAAAAATATATTTTTAAGTGTTTTTAAAAAAAAACCATGTTTAATTGATGTATACATTTGTTTTTTTTTTTTTTCTAAATATTTTAAAAACAAGCGATGGTGGTAAGATAGATTACTTCATAGGGTTACCGGAGTGTTGTTTGGCAGTTAGAGGGTGTGGCTGACGGTGGTCAGCAATACCCAGATAGAGGGAAGTCATCGAAGGTGGGAATTTAACATACAATAATAGGAGATAGTTGTCGATGGCCAAATGCAAGAAAAGTCATCGAAAGATTATTAGAGGTGTAGAGTTGTGGTTGACGAGTGGAGACAAAAACGGTAGCTAGAGGTGTGATGTGGCCAGAGAGTGTAGATCGAGGAGAGAGAAAGGAATAGAAACTTATTTGCAAAAAGAAAATCACTTTTTGTTGTGGAATTGAAGAAAATGTTTAAACACATTCATTTTTTCTAAAATAAAAACAGTTCACCAAACATGCTTAGTCTTCTAGTTTAAATTTTGCTAAAAAAACATAAACAGAAAATAGTAATAAAAAATTATATATGACCGACGTCAAGCTAATTATATATCGACTCGTCTCGTTTGTTTTCTCGCTAAGTCAAAATTGAAATGGATTAAATTACTTTTGTGCAATTTAATACAATGTTCGTTTATCCCACTAAAATGAGAAATAATAATAAGAAACTAACATGGCCATACACATTTTTTAGTGCGTTGTTTGTTTACCGACTAAATTGTTTTATATTAGATAATGAATCTGGTCTATAACAAAATAATTTAGAGAATAACTAATACACGTAGGAAAATATGGCATTGCGAGAGATTAAATTTTTTTGGATTGTTCTCTTATTTTCTATTGCAATTAAAAATAATTAATTCATCATTCAATTATCTATCACATCTTAATGGAACATAGTATAAATAATTTTAGATAAAATGAAAAATGATTTTTCCTTTCAGAGAAAAAATAATTTTAGTTTAATTTGTGCGAATGGATTAACAAAGCAACCAAATAACCAATCCACAATCAACCACAAGAGAGATTAGCGATTTTTACATAGAGAACCCCAATAAGGTAAAAACCACGAGACTTATCCAACTCCGATAAATAAGCACTATAAAAATCAAGTTTTGTTATAAGAAATCCTTACAGAACTTACTGAATTTACAATCCTAGTTTGTAACATTTTCTTTCTGAATCCTCGTACACCAATTCTGTGCTTGTCTGTCATCGAAATCCACCAACGGTCTTCACCACTTGGCTCTCAAATCACGGATGTCATTATGATTAAGTTGCTTGAACGATAGTCTTGAAGCTTCTATAATCTCATATGTTCGTCAAGCCAAAAAAACTTCAATCAAAACTCCAAAAAGCAGCAACCTGTCTTGCCCCAAGTCACACACAATATTGGCTTGCCTAACCTACATAGAACCTAAGGCTATTACATAACCGTAACTACTACGTAAAGTTGTTCGATCTGTGTAAAAGACCGATCGAGTGGTCTAAAAACCGCTCGAGCAGTCCCAAAAGTTTATCATTTTGAAGATTCAGAATGTTCTTTATTCTGATCTAATGCATAACGCAATGCTCAAAAGATTCAGATTATCATTTTGAAGCTTAAGAATAAGGGTCTTAAACACACCAAAAGTTTTTGTCTTCTCTCTTAAAAAAATTACCCAAGTGAATTGAGTGAAATCATCAACAGCCACAAAAATATACTTCTTTCCTCCTAAGTTTTCAGTTCTGGTAGAACCAATCAAGTCCATGTGAATAAGCTCCAAAGGAGCTTTAGTGGCCATGGTGTCGGTTTGCTTATGATGGGCTTTGGTCTGTTTTCCTATTTGGCACGCCCCATAGACATGGTTAAATGGGCTTCCCAATTTGGGTACCTCTCTAATCAATTCTTTATTGACAATTTTGAATAAATATTTGAAATTGACATAGTCTAATCTCCGATGCCACAAATTAGCATCATTAATCTTGGCCGAGTTACATGATTTAACATTCAAGGATACAATTCCATTGTAATTGTCAGATGTTCTAACTCCATGGATGACAGTTTTACCCTTTTTATCTAAAATAATGCAATTATTTTTTAAAAAATGTACTTCATGATAGGTGTCACACATCTAACTAATGCTTAAAAGATTTGCCTTTAAACCATCAACCAAAAGAACATTATCCAACCTGGAAATACCTGAGAAGAAACGGATCCTTTCCTAATGAATTTAGATGAGTTACCGTCTCTAAATGTCACTAAACCACCATTATAAGCCTCTAGGGTAGCGAACAAAGATCTGTCACCAGACATGTGACGTAAACACCCACTGTCCAAATACTACATGTGAGAGCTTTGAGTTCTCATAGCAATTTGAACCACATAGGACTTCAGGTCTCTAGATCGTACCTAGACTTTCGTAGTTCTTACGGGGGCAGACTCTGTGGGTAGTGTCTTAGGTTTCTTAACTTGAGATGGCTTGTCAAACCTAAAATGATAGTTCATATGAGACATGATGTGCAACCTAAAGCAATGTGCCCTAATGTGTCCTCTCATACCACAATAATGGAAAATGGGTACAAAGCTATTATTTGAAATGGACATCCTATTCAACAGTTTACAATTAGGGTGAATATGACCTAAGATGCCGCATTGATGACAGGTAGGAGTGAAGTTAAATTTTCTTACCTCATCACGTTGAATGGTGGATTTACCTATCAAACGTTTCCCTTTTGACTTCACTTTGATGAAGTCAGCAACTTCAATTATTTTTGGACTCACCCCTTCAACAATTTAAGCTTTCACAAAGGTTTGAGTAGCAGTAGTCTGATTTGGTTGGGCAACTTTTTTCTTTCTTATGAATGGCTTGCTTTTTGAAGTTCCAGCAATGCCCAAATCAGTTTTGTTACTTGCCACTTTTTGGTCTCCCAGTAGTCCATCCAAAATTAGTGAACCTGCATTCCAACGCTTAAGAGTAACATTAGCCTTATTCAATTTATTCTCCAACTCAGTTATATGGCCTTCTAATTTAGACATTCTAGAGAATTTTTCATCATTCATCAACTTAAATCTTTCTCTATCTTGTTTATAATTTTCAAGGTTAATGTATAAGATGTTCATTTCAGCTTTTAAATCCCCCTCTTTAGCTTGAGCTATCAGTAGCTCTTGCATGATTTTTTTCTCTCCTTCTCACTGGTTTTGAGTTGAAAAATCAATTTGCCACACTTCTTGGTCAGCACGTAACTCTCTTTGTAAAGCTTGTTATAAGCTAACTGGAGAGTTTCATTATCTTCACATTCACAAGTTTTCTCATTTGTTTCTTCCTCACCAGATTCACTCTCAGTCTCCTCTCTATCGGTTTCACTTAAGTCCTTGTGGACAGAAGCAACAAAAGCTATGGCATTCCTATCATCATACTGGTCATCATTCTCATCACTTAACTCCGGTTCACGTTGTTATCCCAGGTTACTGTGAATACCTTTTACTTCCTTTTCAACTTGCTTGGATATTCTTGAAAAATGTGCCCAAATCCTTTCCATCCATAGCATTGAGGGTCATGATTTTGAGATTTTGGGCCCTTTATATCAAAGGATTTGGGTCTATTTCTAAATTTGTCATTCCCAAATCTCCTTTGTGATTTCTCTTCCCAATTAAGCTTCTTATTTTTTTAAATTTTTTTAAACTTTTTAACAAACATAGACATCATTTCAGGATCGAATTCATCATTTGAATCACTTGCAAACCCTTGAGCTGAGTTAAAAGCAAAATTTTTTGAAGTTATGTGATTTTGAAAATTCAGCTTATAAGTTTGCAAGTTTCTAACCAAACTTTCAACTGTAATAGAGTCAATGCCTTTATTTTCTTCTATTACAGTGACTTTTGGTTGAAAACATTCGGGAAGAGATCTTAAATTTTTTTGAACAATTTTGAAATTAGGAATCTTTTCGCCAAGATTGAAAGAAGAATTCACGATATTACTTAACTTGGTGTAAAAATAGTCAAACTTATCGTCATCTTTCATATGAAGAGTTTCAAAACTTGTAGTAAGGCGTTGAAGTTTGAAATTTTTTACAATTTGTGTTCATTCATGAGTGACTTGAAGGTTGTCCCACGCTTCATTAGCTAAACCACACGTGCTGATTCTATGACTTCTCGAAAGTCAGCGTTGATAACCTTACTATTCCAACTAACATTATCAAAATCAGTTCTATCTCATTTAGCCGAAGGCCTAGGGACTATTTTTCTATCAACAATAATAGTAGAGTATTCATATCCCTCAGTAACAGCTAGCCAAACACACTCATCAATAGTTTTAAGAAAAACCCTCATCCTGACCTTTCAAAAAGAATAATTGGATCCGTTAAGAAGAGGGGGTTGACCGGTAGAAGCACATTCTTTCAGATAATCCATTTGAGTAAATCAAACAAAAAAATACGATCAACACTTCATAAAAAAAAGAGAGATTTACTCTGATACCAATTGAAAAACAATTTTTTCTTTTAGAAAAAAAAATAATTTTAGTTTGATTTGCACGAATGGATTAACAAAATAAACAAATAACCAACCCACAATCAACTATAAAAGAGACAAGTGATTTTTACGTGAAAAATCTTAATATGATAAAAATCACGGAACTTATCCAAGTTCGATAAAAAAGCACTATAAAAATCAAGTTTGGTTATAAGAAATCCTTACAGAATTGACTGACTCCACAATCATAGTTTGTAACCTTTTCTTGCCAATTCTGTGCTTGTCTACCGTCAGAATCCACCAACAGTCTTCACTACTTAAGAATCCTCTAAAGTCACGGATGTGATGATGATCAAGTTGCTTGAACGATAGTCTTGAAGCTTCTAAAATCTCTTATGTTCGTCAAGCCGAAAAACTTCATTCGAAACTCCAAAAAGCAACCTCCTTTCTTGCCCCAAGTCATACACAATATTGACTTGCCTAATCTACATTGAACCTTAGGCTGCTACGTAACCATAACTGCTGAGTAAAGCTGTTCTGCGTAAAAGACCGATTGATCAGTCTATAAACCTCTCGAGCGGTCCCATGAGCCTTGCAGTAAAAACACAGTCCTGCTACATAAGCTTTTGCTCTTCAAATTGCTGCAATGTTGCTTCATTGATATTCTGCCATATACAAGAACCAAATTACCACATATAAGTGTATTATGTCAAGAATAAGCATGTTGTCACAAATTGCCAAATAGGTTAAGATCGAAAGAAAAATTGAAGGAGAAACTTTTATAACATTAAATAATTTCATCAAATGTAATATGTACATAAACCATATATATTCCACCATGCTACTTATAAACACTTTTCACAATCTGACGATATCTAATCACTTATATGATATTTTTATTTGACTTTAAAAGTAATATATTTTGGTCCTAATTGGGAATTAGTTTAAAAGTTATTATTATTATTATTTTATTTTTTTAATTTTCTAGCTAAAAAGTTAAATTAGATTCAAAGTAGATTATTTGGTAACTTTATTTTTAAGTTAACTTTTTTTAAGTTGGTTGCTTGAGTAATAAGTTAATTTTTTTATTTTTTGTTCAAAGTGAACAATTTTATCCTTATATATATATTTGATATTGACAATTATATGTAGTTGGTAGTTGGTAGTAATAATACATAAGTTATGAATAAAGAGTATTATTATATTTTAAAAGTGGTAAAAATTTGAATATATTATTATAAAAATTTGTGTTTCAATTTGTTTTTGTACTCTTTTTTTTACTTTTTTGTCAAATAGACAACCATAACTTTTTAGTATTTTTAATTAAAAAGTCAAAAAATCAAAATTATCAATCAAGGCCTTTATCTCATATGTAATTCCATTGTATGCAATTATTTAAAAAATAATTTAGGAAACACATGATATAAAATATAATTTTCCTTAAAAAGGTTTTGGCACGTGCGGAAGGTATTGGGCTGTATGCAGGTTAGGTCCGCGAAGGAGATATATGGGGACCGAAAGCCACTTGACAGTTTTGCAATATCAAGATGGGTATGTCGTTTTAGCTTTTTCCATGGGCAGAAGGTAAATGCACTGTCTTATATATATATATATATATATATATATATATATATATATACTTTGCATACCCATTAATTTTATTAGTATTTATGCCCCGCGATGTGTTCCTAATATTAATTATTATATAAAAGTACTAAAAAATAAATCATATAATAAAAATAATTATATATTAAATAATAAAAATAAAATGTATTAACTACAAATTATGAAAGTTTAAAAATAAGAATATTTCAATATATAATAAAAGAATAATAAAGAGATAAAAGAGTGAGGTAATTATATGATCGGGTTTAAGAAAAAATATGGTCGGATTTGTGGAATAAAAAAGTAGTTATGATGTAAAAAATATGACCGAGTTTAAGAAACTAAAGTACGGTGGTTCATTTTAATAATAGTATAAAATAGTATAGATGTTAGAAAAATAGCTTTAAAACTATTTGAGAGTAAATAGAAAATTAATAGAAGATAACGAGTTAGCTAGTAATTATTGTAGGAATGTGTTTTTTTTTTTGCAACACTTGTTCATAACATAGTTGTATGTATTGTTCTGTACCGACTAGTATGTATCGATTGGTACTAGTCGGTATGTACCGGTTTAAAACAAAATTGGTACGCTAATTACTTGATTATATATTGGTCAAAATACCTGACGTACCGGCCAATACTGGTCTGTACTGGCCAATACCGGTCTGTACAGGTCTGTACTGGGTCATATCAGTTCATAATTAATTTTTTTAAAATAATAATTTTTATTTATTTTTTTGTTTCTATTTTTATTTTTTTTATTTTTATACTCCAATTCAAGTATCAAATATAGCATAAAAGAAGAGTTATAAAATAAATCAATGTTAAATTATTATTAAAAAGTGTAAATATTAAATTTTATCGCTTTTAAATTAGCTATCTCATTATAAATAATAAGATTAAGTATTAATTTAGACTAATTAATTAAAATATTATTTTAAATAAATAATTATGTTATACTAAATTATTTGTTATTGAACAATATTTTCTAAAAATATATAAAAAAATATTTTATAGTGATAGATTTAAAACGGTATCTGGTATTTTATCAGTACCGATATGTACCATACATGTAACGACCTGGTTCGAATCTTAATTGTAACAACCTGATTGATAATAACCCGTGTAAAGACCTAGTCCAAATTTTGGTATTAATGACGGATAGCTCACAAGGCCATAGAGCGTGGAAGAGGTTCGAAACCTTAACTTGACTTAAAACCCCTAAGTTTGACCAAAAAATCCTAAAAAGGTGCAAAAGTTAAATAACAAAACCTTAACACCCGAAGAATTTCCCAACATTCTAAATTCAGTAATTATCATGAAATAATAAATTAAAAATAAAAAATTCTCATAATTAGAGTAAAATGACCATGTTGTCCCTAGTACACCAAAAAGTATTAAAAATTTAAATTTTGACACATGGATACTCTAAATAAGATATTTAAGCACAATTAAGTATCAAAAAACAAAATAACATAAAAAATGACACAAATACCCCTTAGTGGCCGATTCTCCTTGGGAGTTGTGCTAAAAAGTAACTTTTTGCTTTTTATAACTTAAAAAGATAAGAAAAAGTGTTTAATAAAACATTATGATGATCCAAGACTTGTGGAACAAGTAATATACATAATAATATAGTAATATAGGTTAACCAAAGTAAACAAATCATTATTGAAGTTCATACACACTAAAATAAATTAAAAAATCATATTTTGTCAAACTAGTTTAATTTGACTTAAAAGACTATATCTATTTAATCAATTGTTATGAAAATTATGATAATTCATGAAAATACTAAAATTATGATAAACTTACTAAAATAATAAGTTTTAGTAGAAAAAACACTAGAAAGATATATCAAATTAACTTTTAAGGCATTTTTTTGCACAAAAGGGCACAGAAACGTAGAATAAGCCCCTAATTAATGCAAAATTCATCTTTTTTTGACTTCCAAACACCCGCAGCTGAAATCCCTTCAACTAAATCTGAAATATATCTCTCAAATATTGCACCAAGTCACGTCACCCTTGTGAAATGAAGAAAAAAGGGTTCAAAAGTTATCATTTTGTTCCCTAAGCTTTTTCCTATAAAACTAAGCCAAACACACCTCATTTTATCCTTCATGGTTCGGTCAAGAGAGAGAGAGATCAGATTGTGAGTGTTCTTGAGTGTTCATAGAAGTTTGAGAGAAGAAAGAAGAAGAAAAAGAAGAAGGGTCCAAGAAAGAAAGGTCTTTGGAGACCATAGCGCATAAAGCTAAGTTCTCTAGCCATCCACCATTCTTTAAGCCCTCAAACAAGTAAGTAAAAATTCTAAACTTTATGTCTAATATAATCCAAAATATCCCTCAACTCATCTCTTTAAACACTTTAAAAATCGAGAACCGAAAATAAATCGAAAAGGCGTCGCATTAACAAGTTAGAGGCTGTTATGTTTTTGAATGATATGAGATGCGATTGTGTATTGTTATTCTTGAGTTTGATAACTTAAATGGGTTCTAGAATCCTGGTATTCATACATAAAATACAAGCATACAAAGAAATGGGACAAAACCTTGACATATCTTAAGTGAGAGACTTGAACATATAAGGACCTGATTTTCGAGTGCTTTAATGTTTTGGCCATAATCTTTGGAATTTCATAAATCAACGTAGAAGATTGATCTAAATATGTTATTTATGTTCAAATCTAAATCTTTGTGTTATCTTTCATCCAAAGTTAGTTTGAACTCATTTGAACGAGTCGAACTCGAGATATTGCAATTCTACCAAAATGTATCATTTTCAGAGCAGTTGACAATACCAATCTGAACATCCTAGTTTACAATGAGATACGAGTTTTGGCCAAAACATAAACATTTTAGATAATATATATCTAACTACCCACGAAATCTAAGCCCAAAATATTGAGATTTGATAGGTCAAAACCCCTTTAAAACTCTCTATTGTGGTTCATCCATTAAAGGACACTTCTGTCACATATTTTTTTATAGTCAAAAACTCCTATTTTTAGTGACTTACTCCAAATATGGTCTTCATGAATATTGTAGTTAACATATTAAACTACTTGCTGTCTAGAAATCAGACCTAGACACCTCGAAAAAGTCCCTCAAATCCCTTTCAAACTCTCTGTGAAAAATCGATTCTGCTGAGGGTTTGGCGACTGACAGAACCTAATTTACTAAATAGCTTATATCTTTAACTTGTTTCAAATGACCACCCCTATCACCTTTCATAAGACTTGTAGGTGACATGTTTAACTAGAACATATTTAAAAATGGGCTCACTTTGACTTGATTTGATGGTCCAAAACCGAAACCAACAGAGGCGTATGTTCGGTAAAATTTTGAAAAAAGTGTTGTGTCGTTTTCGCTTAGAATGTTTTATTCACCAATTTACCTTAAGTTTTGGCCTTAGTGTTAAATATAAGAGTTGAAGAAAATATTTTTATTTAAATAGTATTTAAAAATTATAACTTGATTCTAAGTCTAGATACCCTAAAACTCTTCCGGCCCCTTTAATTTAATACTCGAATTTGACCTTAAAGTTGCTAAGTATGATTTGAGTACCCTTTACTGTGAGACCTGAGCTTAATATGATGATTGATATGAATTAGTTGATTACTGTTTCTAAGTGAATGTACGATGATTAGAACTCATGCCATTTAGTTTGAATTGTATTTTAAGAATTGAAATTGTGCCTCACACAGTTGTACTTATACTTAGTGAGTTGTATCATGAACTTTGCCTTGCTAGTTGATGCCATACTATAGATAGTTGCACTTGAGATCCATATTATACATCATGGACATTGTCACTTGCATCCTTGCATATTGGAGTCCATCTGTATAAATTGTTGTTGGGATGTGTTATGTTGAATTGTCCTTATTGGTTCTAAGTTTAGGGCATCCATAATTGCCATTTTTGTAAGTATTTTGGGATATATTCCCCTTATTCACCCTGGGTGTCTTCGGTGTTACAGATTTAGTTTATACACCATGGGTGCATCATCGGTGTTTGAAATGGTTTATCATGAATATTGTTTGGCACTATGGGTTCATTGCTAGCATTTTGGTTTTGATAGCATAGATTTTGGATTGACACCGATGGAGGCATTACGAATCTTAAGGTGGGACAAATCGCTTATTATATGATTGATTGATTGATTATTGAATTTTGTTGGCCTAGAGGATGGCGCAGACTCCACACCGTTGCCATTGAGTAAAACAGTTGTGACATGAAACCCAGAGATGCATTTACTATTCGCAACGAGGCGCGATGTGGCTTTGGTGATCAATGATCCATAAAAGTTTACTTTGGTAATTTTCGGTGTGGAACTCCTGTTATGATCTGTGTGTATGTTGGGTTGGGCATTTGCATTGTATACACGACATTCTATACGTATGTTTATTGACTTATCTGCTACCTTGTTATAAATTTGTCTGTCTCCTTGACTTTAAAGCGTGTTTAAGGGTTATTTGGTATGCGTTGTGGTAAATTTTGTGCCGTGAGATTGGTTAAAAGGTTTTGAGTGTTTTTCTACTCAGTTTTGGCTCATGGCATTCGTGCCGTATGTGAGAAGGAGTACTTAGAAAAAGTCGTTCCAGATGGAGAAGAAGAACTCGAAGAACAAGGTGAGTTCCAAGAGTATGTAGACCCCACTGATATATTCTGAGGATTCGAGATCTCTATTTTTGTTATTTTGTTCAGTTTTCCTCTAACTCTTGTAATATTTTAAAAATTCTTAGTAAAATTGTAATTATTATGTACTTTTAATCAGTTTAAACTCTTTTTTGATGTGATATTTAAGGTATGTAAATATGAATGAATGACTATAATATTTTTTTATTTATATTTATATATGTCCCGATATGCTTGGAAGATGGGGCGTTACAATACTAATGAGAAAACTAATACATTATCCGGTACGGTATCTAAAACTATGGTTTAGAATAAATAATTGTGTCTGTTCTCTTTATATATATATTTTGCAGATTAAATAATCTTGAATTTTTATAGTATATTTGGCTTAACTTTTTTGGAAGACTTTTTGCTTAAAAAGTTTTTTAAAAAATTTACTTGTTTGGTCTCAGTTGGTTTTTTCTACATATTTTTATATTTACTATTTTACAAAAAAAGTTAAAAAGCTAAAAAGCTTACAAAAAAAGTTAGTCCAAACACAAGTTAAAACATTATTTGGCCCACCAAGCCCATTAATTGTAGTGATTTTTTTATGAGATTCAAATCATTTTATCTTGAAAAATAGTTGTTCGAAATACCGTAATTACTATATATAGTGAGAAAAAAATTTGTCTTAAAGACACAATGTGAAATATTATCCTTGATCTATCGTATTCTTTGAATTTATTTGATCTGTAAATTCAATTTTTATTACTTGTTTATGTGTTTATTTGTCATAGTTGTACAAAATATATAAATATTTTTTAAATAATATTAATACACGATGTATAAATATTTATATATACGAATGTATTAAAAAAATCAATGTGTGCATGGAGAAGTTTCATTTTCCATGGCCTTAATTTCAAGGACTACGAGTGTTTCAATCTTATATTTATTTATTTGGGTCCCGCTTGGTAACGCTTATAATCTTTTGTTTTTTGTTTACAAAAAATAAAAAATATATTTTTATTTATTTTTATAAAAAAATAAAAATAAAAATATGTTTGGCACATAAATGTTTGGAAAGTGTTAGTTAGAGGTTGCGGATGAATATAATAGTCGGAGGTGGTGGTTGGAGGTATTATTCGGTGATGATAACAAGAGGTAGAGATTGTGGTCGAAAGTGGTAGTCAGAGGCGGTGATCGAAGCAGGTGGTCGGCGGTAGTGGCCGAATGGCGGTGACTAAGGGTGTTAGCTTGGAATGATAGCAAGATGTAGCGATGGTGGTTGGAAGTAGTAGTTGGTAATGGCGATCAGAGGTGTTAGCCGAAAAGATAGTAAAAGATAGCGATGGTGGTCAAATGTGGTGGGTAAAAGCCAAGACAATGATCAGAGGTGGTGACCGGAGGGGGTGGCCGAATGTGGTAATCGAAAACGGTGGTCGGAGGTGGTAGTCGGATATAATAGTCGGAAGTAGTGGAAAAAAATATATAATCAAAACGTGTTTAAAAAAAACACATTTTTTCTATTTATAAAAATTTTATAAATTTTGAAAATTGTTTATAATTTTTTGAAAATAAAAATAATTATCAAATATGTTTTTATTTACAGTTTATAAAAAATTTTAAAACAAAAACAGAAAACAGAAAACAGAAAATATAAATGTTACCAAACGGGGCCTTGATGTTCGTGATTCGTGTTATGCACAATACTGTACTTTTTTTTTTTTTGTAAATAATAATTTTGTACATTTTTGTGGTTGAAATTATTTATTTTATAACACTTTTTAAATAAATTATAAATTAAATGGAAAATAAATTCCGTAAACACGATTGTGGCGTGGCTTCCCACGCCACACTAACTCCAATCTTTTACTTCTTAGGTTGTTCTACTATCTTCGAAGCTTATTAGTTCTTACTGTAACTTTCGATTACTAAGGTTTCTTTTGTCAACGACTTAAAGTTCAGTTTTTATTTTTCTCTTAAAATTAAAAAAAGCTAAGAAGTCAAAAAAATTATTTGGGATCCAAAGGCTTTTTAGCCTAGCCTTGTAGCTTTTTTATATAAAATAATGTTATATATTTTTTAAAATATCATAATTTTTATTATACACATCTTTTTTTATTATATAAATATTATATTTTAAAAATTTATTTGTTAAGATCTATCAAATAAGTTCTATATTAAATATAAAATTATATAAAAATAAATTTTAAAAAATCATAATAACTTTTTTCTCACCTTTTTTGGCTTAAAACTCTTTTTACTTATTTGATTTAAAGTAACTTTAATTAAAAAATCTGACACCAAATTACCAAACTGAGAGCTAAATAAGATAAATTACAAATCTAATCGGTCTGTTTAAACAATGTTATTTTTTAAATCAAGAAACAATAACAAAAGCAAAATGACTAAACCGAACAAAAAGCACTTATAAAGCAATGAGACGAACTTGGACTACTCGGAGAATAAATGTTGAGGGTGTTTGGCTTAGTTACTTATAGTAATTTTATATTTTTTGTTATTAATTATTGTTGAAGAATTTTAATAAAAATAAAATATAAAAAATATTATTATTATTACTTAATTAGAGTTTTATTATAAAAATTATTTTTGTATTTATTATCTTGTCCGTTACAATGTTTAATACGTTATTAATAGCCTATTCATGGTTTATCTGCTATAAAATAATTATATTATTATTACTATTCGATTACAAAACTAATTATATTTATTGGTATTAATCATATTCTATTATATTTTCTTTCTATACATAGTGGAGGTTTTGAAGGGTTTGAAGTATGAGAAAAAAGGTGACATACGAAAAGAAAGAAAAAGGTGTTTTATGATACTATTTTATTATTTTATATATTGTGGGTAACATCGGTTCGTGATTCGTTCAAATCCTCTTAGTGAACGTAAACACTGGATGAAGAACGCTTGTGAGTTATTGGGTTGCACATTGGAGTTGATACACTCTGTTTGAACCTTTACGTGAGGAGGAATATCAGCTTTAGGATAGTGTCTAATGTGTCTCACAATCTTACAGGCAACACCACCACGCTTCCATCATACTTCTTGTACGCACATGACTCGTTAAGACATTAATCAAAACTATAAGATTTAATGGCCTGATCAAATCGAGTGTTCCAAGATATAGATACCTATTTAAGTTCATAAATAGATCTTTTAATCTTGCACAACATGTGCTCCTGGCTCTTTGCTACGAAATCGTCTGTTTGTACCGTATAGATATACTCGCCAAGACTTCCGTTAAGGAAATATGTCTTGACGTCCATTTGTCAAATTTCGTAATCGAAATGAGCCGCAATGGATAAGAGAATTTGGATAGATTTAAGTATGATTATCGGCGAAAAGGTCTCCTCATAATCAATCCCTTCATTCTGAGTGAACCCTTTTGTAATAAGCCTAATTTTGAAGGTTTTCACCTTCCCATTTGCTCCTCTATTCCTATTATAGATCTACTTGCATTCGTTGGATTTTATCCCTTCGGATGGTTCTACAAGTTTTCAGACCTAATTAGAATACATAAATTCCATCTTTGAATTCATAACCCTTTGCCATAAATCTCTATCTTTATCTTGGAGTGTTTCGTTGTAGTTACGGGGTTCAGTATCTAGTTTTTCTAAGATTCTGTCAAAAGACTTTCCCAAGAATATATACCGATCAGGTTGACGAATAACCCTCCCACTAGGATAAGGCACTACCTGCGTCTGTGTATTAGCAGTGACACATTGTGCAGGTTCTGAATCTTGTGCACCATAATCCACATCTTGCCCTGATTATGAAACCGGCATGTTGATGGTAGCATCGAGATTTGGTTCAAAATTTGCACTTATGTCGATAATTCTCCCACTACAACGAGATAATAGGATACCAGAGACATGTGGCGCCGCTTCTACTATATTACTTGTATTACTTCTCAGATCTTCTAGAATAATTCTACTTTTGCGCATATAGTTATTACATAGTCCTTTTCCAAGAATTGGGCATTGACACTGACAATGATCTTCTGGTCATTTGGACTATCAAATAAACTACCCTCCATTCCCTTGGGATACCCAACAAAAAAATAGACTTCTGTCCTCGGTTTCAACTTATTTACGTTTCCCTTCAGCACGTGTGCTAGACACCTCCAAATCTGAATATGTCTTAGACTAGGTTTGCGCCCGGTCCACAATTCTATGGGAGTAGAAGAAACTAACTTAGAAGGTATCAAGTTCAGAATATAAGGTGCCATTTCTAATGCTAATCCCCAAAACGAATTAGGTAACTCTAAATAACTCATTATAGACATTACCATCTTCATAAGAGTCCTATTCTTTCTTTCTACTACATTATTCTACACTATTCTTGAACTCTTCCAAGAGATACTTGCCACCACGGTCGGACTATAGGGTCTTGATACATTTATCCAGACACTTCTTCGTTTCTACCTTAAATTTTTTGAATTTATCAAAGTATTCAGACTTACAATGCATCAAATAAATGTACACATACCTTGAGAAATCATCGATCAAAGTGACAAAATACTCAAAGCTTCCTCTAACCCGGATAGTCATCGGTCCACATAAATCACTGTGAACTAATTCCAATGGCTCTATAGCTATATAGCCTTTGGCCGAAAATGGCTTCCTGGTCATCTTTCCCTCTAAGCAGAATTCACAAACTGAAAGTGTCTCTACTTCCAATGAACTCAAAGGTTTATCTTTTACCAGTCTATTTATCATTTTTAAATTAATATGACCTAGGTATAGACACCCAATTTGATTAAGTTGAATCTTAGGCACCCGTCTCGAATGTGCTATAATAACGAAAATATGAGAATTATGCTCAAAGATACTGCCAAGGAAGAAAAATCACGAATTCGGTTCAAAATGCAAGAAAACTACCAAAAACCTTCAAGCCGTGATGTTTCTTTTCTCACGGCTGGCACGTTTTTTTAAAATCCTAGAACAGGCCATGTCCTTGTACTCATGACGACTACCTTTTTGAAAAATCCTAGAACAACCCGTGACTTCCTTTATCACGGCCGCATCCTTTTGAACAAAAGTCGCGGTTGTCATTTTCATCACCATAAAGGTAGCGGCTGTCATTGTGAAAAAGCAAAACGGTAGCGGCTACCACTATTATCCCTTTTTGGATAGGTGACAACATCTCAGAGGGGGTCTGTGTTGAACATTTTGAGACACCCCGTTCCCCTGACATGTTGCAACATATGTAACTATAAATAACAGACATATTCTAGCCGAACATTCATAAATACATAAGATAACTACTACATCATTAACGGTTTAGAGTTGTTCCAAATACTTAATAATTATAGTCATCCAGCAAATTTAACAAAAAGTTATAGTATGCCCATGAAAAATTGAACAAAAATAAAAAAGTAAACATCCTACGTCTTCAAGCGGCACTGTTGGGGTTAACCGGCTCCTGCTTCTCTCCCTGCTCCTCGAGTTCTTCTTCTCCTACGAACATACCCTCCTCAAACTGTTCTTTTTATTTATCTGTGGCACAAATGCCATGAGCCGGAGCCCAGAAGCAAATTTCCTAAACCGTCTAACAAATTCACGACAAGATATTCTACAATACATATCGTATAACACTCAATGCAAAGTTAGGGGGCAGAGATATAGGCAAATTATCATTTCCAACAGGATGAACACATATAAGAACAAAAGTGTGAGTTTGTGATGAAAATGGATGCAATGCAAGTGCCCAACACAGGGTACTTCTAGAACAGTATCAGGAATTCCACGCCGAGAATTACAAGGTAGGCTTGATGGCTCTTGATTACCAAACCCATCCTCGCCTCGTTGCAAATAGTAAATTTCATTGCCGAGCTTTATGCCACAGCTGTTTTTCTCAATGGCAACGGCGTGGGGACCGACCTTTATCCAATTTCATCCATCCTGATTCCAGGTCGACCAGTCCTATCTTAAGAACAAGGATACTCATTAGGTGTCAACCCAAAGTCTAAATTAAAGCTAGTGACGAACCCATGGTGCATAAACCTCCTTTGTATAATAAAAACATCCAATTTCATTTCCAAACATGGCAACCAGGGACGCCCTAAACCCACAACCACTTAACAATAATTTCCAACCCAATTTGAAAGGTACGAAGGACTTTGATAACTCAAGATGCAATGTAGAAATGCTCATGAATGTGCAATATGCCTCTTGTGTACAACTAATCATTGCATGGTGTATAAATATGACATATCACATGGTACAATTTGCTAAAGCATTACGCACAAGCATGCAAAGTATAACCATAATTCATGTGGTATAAAATTGAACCATCGGCATGAGTTCATTTCATCAAGCATCATTTTCAAATACTAATTACTCACAAAGTTCATATAAGGTTCACATACTCAAGTCTCATAAATAACACACTATTTGAACACTTATCCAATTTTAGGTACAAGTTTAATTGCTAGTTTTAAAGTTACGATAGCATTTTGAAGTACTTATACATAGATTTAATTTCTGATATTTTAACACCAATTAGATAAAAATATTCTCTACAATTTTCATGTTTATCACTAATGCTAGATCCTAAGCCACGGGGATCATTTATTTTATTTAAGTAAAAAGCAATTTATAGAGAAATACACAGGAATTGAGTTTCTGTTGGCCACTATTTTGGGGCATCAATTCAAGGGTTATGGCTCTTATATTTGGTGGGGTTTTAGTTTAAGGTGTCCCCTACAAGTTTCATGTTTTGAGATAGGACAAGTTATTTGGAAAACGTTTGAGAATTTGGTCAATTTATAAAAAGAGTTCAGTTAGCCTAAAATGGGTCTGTAGAGTGTGTTTTTGACATAGAATTCTCAAAACCTTTGGGGTATCATCTGAGGGTATTTTGGGTTGATTTTTCTCAGTATTTAGTTTAATAGGTTAGCTACATTTTTTATGTTTAACAATTTTGGATTTGGCGTCTAAAAAGGTGGGTTTTGTTTATCACAATAATGTGTGACAGAGAGGTCTGTCAGACACTGAACCTTAACAGTGACTTTGGGAAGGCTTTTGACCTATCAATACTTCATATTTTTGTCTCATTTTTGGTGGACAGAAAGATAAATATGTCATCTACAATGTTTATGTTTTTACCTAAATGTGTCATCTACAATAGGTCTGGAACTCAGAGTGGTCAAGATCTAGCGCTCTTGGGGAAAAATGAGATAACTGGAGTTCAACCCAATGAAATCACTTCAAACCAATTTTTTATGAAAGAGAATGCACAAATCTAGATCTTGCCACAAAAATTACTTTAAGATTATTTTTCTACAATTGTTATGATATTTTAAAGTTGGTGACAAAAAGTGAGTAAGTCCAAAAAAATCAGTCTATTTAGGGTTTTTGTTGCCTAGCTTATGTTGTGTACATTTGTAACATATTTTCTTTGTATGCATATTATAAGCTCACATAAACCAAAACTCTAGAATATGTTTAGGCTATAAAACTCAAAAATAAGCACATGCAAGCATATGTAAAGTACAATCTTACACAAGTAACCTATGTTCTACTTCTATGACGCATTTTTGAATTATTCTTTGTTTTATTTTCTTAGGGTTTGTTATAGAGATGGATTGAGCATTATCTTAAGGGAGAATATCAGAGAGTTTGAAAGAATTGCTTACCTCTTTTGATGCTCAAATGGGTGAAAGAGAGTTGGATTTAGCTTTATTGTACTTTCCTTGAGCCTTTTTTTCCTTTCTCTTCCTTCCTTCTTTCTTCTTCTCTCCTTCTTCTCTCTTAGAACACTTAAAATTTTTGGAGCCTCTCTCTTGCACTCTCTCATCCGAAATACATGAAGGAGAGTGAAGGCTAAGGTCTTGTTTTTATAGAAAAGAAATGTAATGGAGTGTAATTAAGGTGTTTAATTAAAATTTGAATTTTCATAAACTTCTATTGGTTGCATGAGAGGTGGTATTTATTCAAGACTTAAAAAAAATAGATTTCGGGGCAAGGGGTTAGGCTATGGCAGGTTTGGGAGACTAAAAAGCTGATCTTGTGCTTAATTAGGGTTTTAAATGGTATTTTAGTATATTTTTGTGAATATAATTGCATAAAATATTAGTTTAATGTATATTTTTGGTATTTAGACCTATCAAAACCTATTATATTAATGTATTTATAATTAATTTAGTCTTTCCATAATTTATCATAATTTTGATAGCAATCAAATAAGTAAGTGTAGGCTTTTAAGTTAATTTAAGCTAGTTTGACTAGAATTGAGTTTTTGACTTATTTATTGTGTAGAGACCTTAAATAATTATTTGTATACTTTTGTTGACTTATAATATTATATTATTATATATATTACTTGTATGAAAAGTATAAGGTCAAAATAATACTTAATTTATGCATCTTTTTTTTTCCACATTTTTAAGCTTAAAAAGCCAAAAAGTAACTTTTTGGGCACATACTCCTAGGTGGCCGGCCATGCAAGGGAATTTTGGTTATTATTTGTTGTTATTTTGTATTTTATTAATTGATTGTGTATAAATATCTGATTTTGAATGTCCAAGTATCAAATTTTGAATTTTTGAAATTTTTTGCTATACTAGGAGCGATATCGTCATTTTACCTTAGTTATGGAAATTTTTAATTTTTAATTTAATATTTTATATTATTTAGTTAATTTAAGCTATCCCAGGACTTTTCTGAGTATTAGGGCTTGGCCTCTAAGTATTTGGCCTTTTTAGGATTTTTGGGTCAAATTAGGGTTTCGGGTAGAATTAAGATTTCTTCTATTCATGCAGCGACCTAAGATCTTGTCAATTAACCGTCACTAATACTAGTGCCTGGGCTAGATTGTTTCACGAGTAGTTACAGTCTGGGCTGTTTCAACTAGAGTCCGGGTCGAGTTGTTACAATCTAGATGGTTACTACTAGGATCCGAACCGAGGTGTTACAATCTACCCCCCTTAAATAAATTTTGTCATCAAAATTTTATGTGAAAGGTTGTGGATGGTTATTTGCACTTCTTCTCTTTGAAGTTATTGTCCTTGTTTATTTGAGACGTTCTTTATTAAGGATACGAATAAGGTTGGGCTGGTACTTTTATTACTTTGAGTTATTGTTGTTTTATCTTACTAACATCTTAGACCGATATCTACACAATTCTCAAAGGTCACATCGCTTTTCCATGGTGCGGGATTTGTCTGGCTAGAGCTAACCTAGAAGCCTCTGTCTTTCAAGCATATCCCTTCTCGGAACAATGCAACAAATCTAACAAACATATATCTTAAAGTATGCAAATTTAGGCGTACCTCGGATCATTAATGGATACTCCTTTTTTTCTTAGGAAGGCGAGCCTTCCGTCCAGTGATTCTCTTGTCGGTCAAGCGGTATAATCCTTCCCGAACTGCCCGTTCCCTTTTTACGAATATTATAGTCTCTTCCCCTTGGCAGCTGACATTCAAATTTCTTATGTCCAAACTTATTACAATTAAAGCAGATCATCGAGCTTGTCTCTTGTGAACGGCGGACACTCCCTTTATCGCTCTTTGGT
This sequence comes from Heliamphora pulchella, assembly GCA_032270985.1. Lineage (NCBI taxonomy): Eukaryota > Viridiplantae > Streptophyta > Magnoliopsida > Ericales > Sarraceniaceae > Heliamphora > Heliamphora pulchella. Next base: position 23,808 of record JAULJZ010179405.1, read on the forward strand.
TGGTCATACTGCACCATCTTTTTCACACCACTTGTTCCTTGCTACAACGAATTTGTTTGATCCTTGTAACTCTGTTCTGGTTGACAGTGGTTGTAGTTTAATTCTCTTTGTTGTGGGCACTCAGATCTTTTATGTCCGAGCCTATGGCATTGGTAATAGATTTTTAATTTTGGTGTCCCTTTTCCTAGTTGTTCAAGTTGGTCACCTTGAGGGTAAGGTTTTGAGTGTATGATCTTTTTGTTATTTTGTAGTAGTCCTCCTTGATTGCCTTCTCCAATCCTCATCGGGTTGTGCAACATTTTATATTTGGCTAGTTGCACCTATAACAAGTTCTTACAGTTAGTTGTTGTTGCTTTGTGGCCTTGATCTAGACCTCGGTTGTTCGAGAAAAATTCTTCTTCTCAGGTGCTGGGATATTCTGTACCCTTATGCCTGATAAGTACCATGATCCTTCCTGGGGTGCCTTCCCTTGCGATCGATCCAAGTTAGCTGTTAGATCTTGTAAAATTCATGTTAAGCTCCGGACTTCTACTTCCTCTTCAGTTTCACCTACTTTTGCTGAATGCCTATGGTTTCGTCTTTATCCCGCCATCTTTAAGAAAGAGAAAAGGAAAGAGGGTCATTGAATGTTCGCTAAAGTTGGTTCTACTTATGAGGTGAAAGCATGACACTCAATCTATTTACTAGCATGAAAAGTCTTATCCAATAAGATCCTATAGTTCTTTACCGTAGATTGTTAACGCAAGGCTACTATTCTGGGTTATATATAAATTTTTGTTATTGTATTTTGGGTATGGCAGGGATCTATTCCAACCAACCAATTCCTTTCTACTTCTATTCCGTATACTGACGTAGTGTTGTTCACACATAAAACTTTATATGGTTGTAAAAGCTAGTTGGGAGCTTGTTGTTGTAAGCAGGTTTGGACTGAAGATAAGAGCTTCCTTTAATTTACCTTTTTCATACTCTTAACATACTTTTGATTGTTCAGAATCGGGTGTTTAGACTGTCCAGGTGAGATGCGGCTCTTGTTTAGGTATGATAGCGAACTTAAGTTGGTGTAAAATCTCTCGGGTATACTTTTTGCTTGTAGCTACTGATGTGTCGTGAGGTTTAACCGAAAAAAAAAACGAGTGATCTAGGTGAGGAAATCCATCATAACCTAAATGTTGTCATTTCTTGAGGTGACTCATAGTAACTCAAATCTTGTTGTGCTCCTGATGCGATCGTAACGATCCTGGCAACGAAGTCCGTAGTCACATGCTTTCGTTCCTATTCCACTCTTACCAAGTGTCATACCGTTTCTCTTAGCTTTTGCCGTTGTTCTTTCACGTATTGGTACGTAGGGTTCAGATGCCTCTTCCATTGACTAGATCGTTTCTCTTCGGTGGTTTTTCATTCTAGTATAAAATGAATGTGATAAAGATACGGTCAAGGCAATTATCGAGTCACGTGCTCTATTTTGGTTTGGGGGTTAATTCTCAACCAGGTTTATGATGCCTATATCGTTGTCAGAAATTCTTCATTGAAAGTGGGGATGGCCGGATTTGGATACTATCGTCTTGGTGAAAAACGTCGACGTGAATATTGATACGTACAGATATTCTTCCGTTACTTGCATACTAAGGGTTTCCTCAGTTTGACGTTATCTCTTGTTTTCCACTTCTCTACTATCGGCACGAATCTTTTGCTTTTCTGTTTGTAGGATGTGTGAGTCCGCTATGAACTAGTCTAGAAAAGTCTAAACTTTGTCACACAGTGATGTCATGGGTTCCTTATTGTGAATCTGTTGTTCCTATTTGTAGGCATAGTTCTACTTGTCGGGTCCTTTAAAAGGTGTAGTTAGTTAAATAAACCCTTTACTTAACCATTCCTGCAGTCGGGGATCTCGGTCTTCAAAACTTCGTTAAACGCGAATGTTAACGGTGCTTTGAGTCGTAATGTTGAGGAAAGATTGCGCTATGATTTGAAGAGGTGTTAAGAGGTTTTCATGCATTGTCTTAGTCTTTCGTGATGGTGTTAAGGCCTAATAACATAATATTCCGACGATAGTCGTCCCTTACTGACCTTCGGGTAAGGTTTTAAAGATCGACAGACAAAACACGCGTGGAGTTTGATAAGGATGGTCAGCTCAATCATACTAGTTTCAGAGAAAGTGACCATAAGGCAACAAATAGGTAAGTGCTTAGCTGAAAATTTTTCAAACGGTATGAGCATGAGATGCCGCTGGGATTAGAATATCTCAGGGTGGACTCCCAGATAGTTCAAAGGTATGGGGTCATAGTTAAAGCAATCACTGTTAACTCAGGTTGATAGGTCGATTAAAGCTTAGATGCACTAGAGATAAGAAATCAGCAATTAATTTTTATAAAGAGGATGTTCTCGGGACGATCTGTGCAATATCGGACTTTAGCTGAAGATATGTTTAGGCAACGGGTAGCCAAAATGGATATTTATCCTGAAATTACGTCGGCCTAACGTACTTCAATTCAAGCATCCAAATCAACTCCCCATGTTGAGATTTCAAGGGTTTACAAAATTGTTTTAGCTGGATGTAGTATTGAAGTCAAGGAAAAACGAATGGGGGAAAGGATATTGGCAATATCAAATGACGTTGAGTCCTACGAATAGAGAGTTGGTTTAAAGATGATGGCGTGCACTGAAGGACAATCAAAAGATGAAGGCATAACTTATCAACGGAAATTTAAAAATAAGGGTATTTTCTAGGATGAAACCTTTTTTTTTTTAAACTTAGGTTACTCCTAGTTTTATTATCTAGTGGTTATTTAACTTGTCAGTAGTTTGATCATCTATCGATTATCTTTAGAGAGTGTCAAGATTCGGGAATTGTCTCCATTCTTAATTGTCTTCATGTTTCTTGGGGTATTGCAGATTCTTTTTTGTTTGAGATTATGAAATAGCTTATAATTATGCGATAGCTTATAGGGATTTAATAACAAATACTTGCATTTCATCCAAACACCTAGCTAGTATAAAGTTTTCAAGGTTTCACCTAACTCACATACACAATCTAACAAAGGAAAGATACAATGCCTAGTATGCTAAGGTCTAAACAAACAGATGTGGATAGAAGTAGCGAATGACTGGGTCACGTTCCCATGTCGCCTCGTAGATGCCGTAGCAGTGCCACTGCACCTTCATGTGCCAAAGATCCTCCGGCCCCATGCGAAACCTGTTGGTAATGGCAATTGGTATCTCCAGGTACATTTCTGGATCGTTAAAGTCAATTGTCAGGTTGCGCGGGTTGATGATTCCTCTCCCATCCCTTGGTTTTTGTGTCTGCATCCACTTCGCATTCATCCTGTCCCCTAATAGCCTTTTGAATCCCGGTGGTACCTTCAAACGGTAGGTGGTTTCATCTCATCTCTCCAATACCCTTAGTGGACCCATGTACCTCGAAAAAGACTCTGGCTTTTTTCACTTCCACGTCCTCTCGGGGAACACTCTCGCATACACTCGCTCTCTAATACGGTAGTCCTTGCGGTAGTCCTGGCGGCTCCAGTAGATTACTGCATTCGTTACTTCATCATCATCTAGCTCTGGTGGCGGCGCCTCTAGCGGATTATAAGAGAAGGCGATGGCTCGCTCCTCGTTCTCGTCATCATCCTTAAGTTCCTCCTCATTGTCTACTTCAAAGTCTACTTCGTCCCCTACCACATCAGGTTCTTTGTTTGCTCCTACTTCCTCGACCTCTTCCTCTCCCTGAGCTGGCCACTCATTCGGAAACATCTATGCTAACGAAAATACGTCTACTGGGGCTTGCTCTTCAGCGGGTTCTTCCTCCGGATCTGAGTTCTCTGGTTTCGATGCTCCCCACGGTTCCCCGGCTGGTTCTGCGTCGAACGTCATCCTAAGAAAGAAAAATAGAGAAAACCCTAAGATAAGGATTTTAAGTTGTTAAAATTATACGTGATAAGTTAATAGTACAGACAATCTATAGAGTTTTCTACGCTACAGAACGCGCGATCTCTCATTTCCCAAGGCTTGAAGGTTCACTTAAACCTAGGCTCTGATACCAACTGAGACACCCCGTTCTCCGGGCATGTCGGGACATATGTAATTATAAATAAGGGACATATTCTAACCGAACATTCATAAATACATAAGATAAATACTACATCATTAACGGTTCAGAGTTGTTCCGAATACTTAATAATTATAGTCATCCAGCAAATTTAACAAAAGTAACAGTATGTCCGTGGAAAACTAAACAAAAATCAAAAAGTAAACATCCTACGTCTTCAAGCGGCACTGTTGGGGTTAACCGGCTTCTGCTTCTCTCCCTGCTCCTCGTGGTCTCCTTCTCCTACGAACATACTCTCCTCAAACTGTTCTTCTTCTTTATCTGTGGCACGAATGCCATGAGCCAGAGCCCAGAAGCAAATTTTCTAAACCGTCTAATAAACTCACGACAAGATATTTTAGTATACATATCGTATAACACCTAATGCAAAGTTAGGGGCAGAGATATAGACAAATTATCATTTCCAACAGGATGAACACATATAAGAACAAAAGTGTGAGTGTGTGATGAAAATGAATGCAATTCAAGTGCCCAACCCAGGGTACTTCCAGAATAGTATCAGGAATTCCACGCCGGGAATTGAAAGGTATACTTGATGGCTCTTGATCACCGAACCCATCCTTGCCTCATTGCGAATAGTAAATTTTATTGTCGAGCTTTATGCCATAATTGTTTTACTCAATGGCAACGGCGTTGGGACCGACCTTTATCCAATTTTACCCATCCTTATTCCAGGTCGAACAGTCCCACCTTAAGAATAAGGATACTCATTAGGTGTCAACCCAAAGCCTAAATTGAAGCTAGTGACGAACCCATGGTTCCTAAACCTCCTTTTTATAATAAAGACCTCCAATTCCATTTCCAAACATGGCAACCAGGGATGCTCTAGACCCACAACCACTAAACAATGATTCCCAACCCAATTTGAAAGGTATGAAGGACTTTGATAACCCAATATGCAATGTAAGAATGCCCATGAATGTGTAATATGCTTCTTGTGTATAACTAATGATTGCTTGGTGTATAAACATGACATAGCACACGGTACAACTTGCTAAAGCATTACGCACAAGCATGCAAAGCATAACCATAATTCATGTGGTATAAAATCGAACCATCGGTATGAGTTCATTTCATCAAGCATCATTTTCAAATACTAATTATTCACAAAGTTCATATAAGATTCACATACTTAAATCTCATAAATAACACACCAATCGAACACTTAGCCAATTTTAGGTACAAGTTTAATTGTTAGTTTTAAAGTTACGACAGCATTTTGAAGTACTTACACAGATTTAATTTCTGATATTTTAACACCAATTAGATAAAATATTCTCTACAACGTTCATGTTTATCACTAATGCTGGATCCTAAGACACGGGGGTCATTTATGTTATTTAAGTAAAAACGGTTTAGCAATTTACAGAGAAATACATAGGAATTGAGTTTCTGTTGGCCACTGTTTTGGGGCATCAATTCAAGGGCTATGGCTCTGATATTTGGTGGAGTTTTCGTTTAAGACGTCCCCTACAAGATTTATGTTTTGAGTTAGGGTAAGTTATTTGGAAAAAGTTTGAGAATTTGGCCAATTTATAAAAAAGATTCAGTTAGCCTAAAAATGGTCTTCAGAGTGTGATTTTGACAGAGAATGCTCAAAATATTTGGGATATCATCCAAGGGTATTTTGGGCTGGTTTTTGATTAGTATTTAGTTTAATATGTTAGCTACATTTTTTCTGTTTACCACTTTTGGATTTGGCTTCTAAAAAGGTGGGTTTTTTTTCTCACAAAAATGTGTGATAGAGAGGTCTGTCAGTCACTGAACTTTAACAGTGACTTTGGAAAGGCTTTTGACCTATCAAGACTTCATAGTTTTGGCTCATGTTTGGTGGAAAGAAAGATAAATATATCTTCTACAATGTTTATGTTTTTACCTAAGCTCGGTTCTCATTCTAGCTTAGGGTTTTTAGGTCTGCAACTCAGAGTGGTCAAGATCTAACGCTCTTAGGAAAAAATGAGATATCTGGAGTTCTACTCAACGAAATCACATAAAACCAATTTTGTATGAAAGAGAACTCAAAAATATAGATTTGGACACAAAAATCACTTTAAGATAATATTTATACAATTAGTTATGATGTTTTAAAGTTGGTGGCAGAAAGTGAGTAAGTCCAGAAAAATCAATCTATTTAGGGTTTTGGTTGCCTAGCTTATATTGTGTACATTTGTAACATATTTTCTTTGCATGCATATTATAAGATCACATAAAACAAAACTCCAGAACATTTTTAGGCCATAAAACTCAAAAATAAACACATGCAAGCATATGCAAAGCACAATCTTACACAAGCAGCCCATGTTCTACTCTTATGACGCCTTTTTGACTTATTCTTTATTTTATTTTCTTAGGGTTTGTTATAGAGATGGATTCAGGGGTATCTTAGGGGAGAATATCAGATGATCTGAAGGAGTTGTTTACCTCTTTTTATGCTCAAATGGGTGAAGGAGAGTAGGACTTAACTTTATTGTACCTCCCTTGAGCCTTTCTTCCTTTCTCTTCCTTCCCTCTTAGAACACTTAAAATTTTTGGTGCCTCTCTCTCGCACTCTCTCATCCGAAATACATGAAGGAGAGTGAAGACTAAGGTTTTGTTTTTATAGAAAAGAAATGTAATGGAGTGAAATTATGGTGTTTAATTAAAATTGAATTTTCATAAATTTTCATTGGTTGTATGGAATGTGGTATTTATTCAAGACTTACAAAAATCAGATTTTGGGGCAGGGGGTTCGGCAATGGCAGGTTTGGGAGACTAAAAAGCTGATCTTGTCTTTAACTACGGTTTTAAATGGAATTTTGATTCATTTTTTGTGAATATAATTGCATAAAATATTAATTTTATGTATCTTTTTTGTATCTAAACCGACCAAAACCTATTATATCAATATATTTATAATTAATTTAGTCTTTTCATGATTTATTATAATTTTGATAGTAATTAAATAAATAAGTGTAGGCTTTTAAGTTAATTTAAGCTAGTTTGACTAGAATTAGTTTTTTGACTTATTTATTGTGTAGAGACCTTAAATAATTATTTGTTTGCTTTTGTTGACTTATAATATTATATTATTGTATATATTACTTATATGAAAAGTATTAGATCAAAATAATGCTTAATTTATACATATTTTATTTTTTATTTTTAAGCTTAAAAAGACAAAAAGTAACTTTTTGGGCACATACTCCTATATGGCCAGCCATGCAAGGGCATTTTGGTGATTTTTTGGTGTTATTTTGTATTTTATTAATTAATTTTGTATAAATATATGATTTTGGGTGTCCATGTGACAAATTGTAGATTTTTGGGACTTTTTGCTGTACTAGGGGCGATATGGTCATTTTACCTTAGTTATTGGAATTTTTAATTTTTAATTTTTAATTTTATATTATTTAATTAATTTAAGCTATTCCGGGACTTTCTTGAGTATTAAGGCTTGGCCTCTGAGTATTTGGCATTTTTAGGGTTTCTGGGTCAAATTAGATTTCGGGTGAAATTAGGGTTTCTTCTATTCATGCAGCGACCTAAGATCTTGTCAATTAACCATCGCTAATACTAGTGTCTGGGCTAGATTGTTTAGTGAGTAGTTACAGTCTGGGCTGTTACAACTAGGGTCCGCGTCGGGTTGTTACAATCTAGGTGGTTACTACTAGGGTCCGGACTAGGGTGTTACACATTTTGCCCATAAAGAGGCGTCATTTTTTAGCAGAACAAAGAGAAAAAAAACCTAGAGGTCCAAACTCTGCCAAAATACTCCTCCACCCGATATTTCCTCATCCATTCTATTCTTTCTGAGCTTCATTCGTCTTCTTACTTGCATTGAAGGAGTTCTCGAAGCCCGTTATTTGGATTTGAGATAGCTTATTCTCACCCCCAAGGGGCCATTCGAGGTGGATGTTTACACGAGGCAACCTCAGGAACCCACAACTCTTCTTAAAGCCTCATCTTCTTCCCCCAAGGGTGTCGTGGATAAGGTTTCTATTGTTTTATTTCTTATTACCATTTATTTCAATGTAAGCATTGTTCCTTCAAGTTTTTCATTATTAACAGTGTATTCGTAGCACTCTATTTCATGTAGTTACAATCGTTTCTATTCTATCTCGACACTCACAAGCACACTGAGCACCTTAAAAGCTTTTTGAGGTTCTAAAACATGATGGCCGTGACCTTCTCATGTCACGGCCGTATGTCATGTTAAACCTACAGTCACGGCCGTGCACATTTCATAAGGGCCGATATATTTATACGTTCTTTTCTCACGATCGCAGTATCATATTGTTACGACAGTGACATTATTTTTAAGGCAAAAAACGTGAAAATTCTCTTTAAAACTTTATGATATTTGTTTATTTCAAGGCTGTATATTCTTTTATTGCTCTATTTAGCATTTTCTCCTTTCTTTATCTCCGTTTATCTTCCTGTTCGGTAATGAATGGCAGATCTGGCCTAGACCAATTGTGTCATGATCTTTATTCTGTACACCTTCATATCTGCATGTTCTGAGGTTATGAAGACCTGACGGTTGCATGTTTTTCTTTTTTTTGTTACGGCCGCAATATCCTTTTCTTATGGCCGTGAGGTTTTGTGAGGCCACTGACATAAAAATGTGTTTTAAGCGTTCAGTTGTTCATTTTTGATATCATACATATTCTGTTTAGAGTTATTGCTTGTACAAAGGATGGGGAATGGTGGATCCAACCTAGAACCAACAGGTTCTAGTCTTTGTCCTGTATATCCTATTAGTTTTTGTTATGTATATCATATTCATTTGAGCTTATTTTAAGTATTGTGCAATGTATATACCCTCTCTGTAAGCTTAAAAATCATGGCTGCAACTTTTATGTATCACGACCATGAGCTTTCTAAGTCTATTCTTTATGGTAACCCTATATTTGTTACTGCCGCAAGTTTCGAGACTATTTTTGTCACGACCACAACATTTATTGCTACAGTCGTGAGTTTTCTACATGTCCAGTAGCTTAAATATGATGCTATAGTCTCTTTTACTTATTCTGTACAGCCGTTTATAGCATGTTAGGGGCAAAAATATTGTCGCATGACTCTTAAACTTTTATTTGTTCATTTTAATGCTTATTCGCATATTTTTCGCTTTGTTTTTCTCAAACGATACGTATAGCATATCTAGAAATAAAAATCACATTGCATGACCCTAAGAATTATAGTTAGGATTTTTTTTTTTTGCTTGCTTTTGTTTAAACTCTCTTTAACATCCCGTTCTGTATATGTTACCTTTAAAAAATTCACAACAAGAACCAACATTGACAAAGTAGAGAAAAGGCTTAGAAGGGTAGAACAGTTAGATTCTGTATTCTCAATGGCAGACCCAGAATTAATCATGGCTGATATGATGAGGGCTATTATGGACCTACGGCGAACATTAAACAGGATCAGTATAATAGTGAACAACTAGATCAGGATTTAGACTCATTGCCAAACATAAATCTAACTCTTACAGGCTCAGCAAATCCAAAACCAAGCTCAATGTCAGCAACTTCAACCTCTAGTCAATGATTTGTTGAGTTCATCTATTGAAAATGAGACTCAATCCATCGAAGGGAGAACTAAGGGCATAAAGATGCTAAGAAATCCTTCGATCACCATTGAATAGTTGCTTGATGGGGGAGTTAATGTTGAAAGTTTCATTCAATTAGAGACAATGAAAAGTGCGAGATCAAGTTGAAGGGTGAGAAAACTATGCACTAATGACCCTAATCGAGTGAATAATATCTTCACTGACATTCTCAATGATCAGGTTATCGAAGTAAACACCCTAAACCTAAAACCCGAACAATCCAGTTAGCAAAGAACTTCAAGAAGAACATTCACTTCTATGGGAGTCTTGCTTTCCACTGTCCTTAGTAGTTTTATTGAGAAAGGCCTTCTCAAACTTTTGGAATTGACCTTGCCACCAAATTCTTTGTCATCCCGATATAATCCAACCCAGTACTGTGCCTTCTACTAGGAACATGGTCATTTAACTAACAATTGCATGAGGCTTTGTCATGAAATCCAAGATCTGATAGATAACAAGGTGATTCTCACTCCTACTATCGCTCAAAAACCAAATATAACCACCAATCCCTTACCGAATCACATAACCCAATAGAATGTGAATGTTGTTAAAAGAGGGGCAAAAGGTTTGGATCCCTCAAAATTCATAGTCTCTATGACAGAACTGAAACTCGTAACAAATTTTCCATCTGATCAAGAGGTGTTATTGATCAATGACCTTGTCAAGGAATTGATAGATGACAGCTTTGGCGTTTTCTCAATCTTTATCATTCATGAGGAAGAAGATTTTTCCCTACTGACGCTAATGACAAAGAAGATGGAGAAATTAGGCATTTGTGGGAGGATTTGGCACGTCTCGAGGCGTTGGATGACCTAGAGGAAATCGAGATAGACATCAAATGGCATGTTTTGACTATTCCAAGCAATGATACAACATGGCATGGAGGGGCATCTTGGTACGGGAAAGTTGATATGAGTTTTAGAGTTAGAAAGATAAAAAAAATAGCATCAGAGACAAGAGAGTCTTCAAAAGAAAAGGAGGGCGACAATGAGAGCATACAGAAAGAAAATCCACCAACTAGTGAGGAGACCGAGAAGAAGAAGGGGTCAAAAGGGAAGGAGGAAAACTCACCCCTAGTGAATTTATTAGGAACCGTAAGTTTTGTATTCGACCCCTCTGTATACATCGTTCCTCCTCATGAGCTAAAATCGAGAACACCTCTACCTGAGGGACCGATCTTATGTTATCTCAAAGTGGAATACCAAGAAGAGAATGACATGTCAGAATTGGAAGAAATAGAGCAGGAATTCATGGATATAGAATACGACGAAAGAGATGGTGTGCCGAAATGGCTTCCGATTATGGAAGAACCATATGACCATAGAGGCCTATGAAAACCTTGGGTTCCCCCCCACCTTATGATTATGAAGACCTGTTTGGTGGGGTATTACTGCCACAACTCTTTGAATTAGAAACTAATATTAGTGAAGAATCTCATTGGTTTTCACAAAATGTAATGGGAATCGAGGAGGATCTCTTGGAAGACAGAGCAGTTAATGAGGAAGACAATCAGAGGAAGATCAACACAGATAATTTATGGGCTTTTCGAGAGAAAGGATACCCGATGGTTGAAATCTAAGAAGTAACAGGCTAATTCAAAGGTCTTTGGAAACCCAAATAAAAGATAGAACATCTGACGAGAAGTGGGAGGGGTTTTAAGCCTGCACAGTTAAAATATAGACAACCGAATAGGGGCATGGAAGAACCGAGAAAGCAAACGAAAAAATCAAACAGCGAAAAGGAAGACATAATTTTAAAGTAACTCAAGAAGACACAAGCCAATGTGAGCATTTAGGGATTACTTATGGCATCCCATAAGCACCAACAGGCCATTTTGAAAGCTTTGAACAGTGCAGACATCCCAATCGATGTATCTCCCAATCAGTTTATTGGAATGCTTATGCCCGAAAAGTAGACCAATGTTATCGCATTCAGTCACAAAGATTTTTCGATCGATAGACCATCTCATAACAAACTGTTTCACTTAATCGTCCAGTGTTTGGGAAAATAGGTGCCGATCAACTTGGTTGACAACGGTTCAGCTCTCAATGTATGTCCACTACAAACTACTTACTGTTCGGGACAGAAGATGCAAGACTTCAAACCGAGCGCGCAAGGAGTACGTGCATACGACAACACATGAAGAGACATGTTGGGATTGGTGACCTTCGCTGTGATAGTAGAGACATTGGAAAGTGAGGTGGAATTACATGTTCTTGATGTTCCAGCCTCATTTAATCTTTTGTTAGGAAGACTGTGGCTGCATGATCCGACAGTTAGAGCAGTTCTGCTGACCTTGCACTAAAAGGTGAAGCTAATCAAAGAAGGATTGAATGTCACTATTCTGGGTGAATCTAATTTATCGATCCCGATTAATGACACTACGCCGCTACTCGAGATTCAGCATGGGGAGGAAGTCCTCCTTCTAAATGGGTTCGACTTTGATGAGACTAAAGCTATCTATGTTCTGATGAACGAGGAGGGAAACTATGTGAATCCAAAGGTTGTAGTAATGATGAAGGCAATGTCCTATTTTTTAGAGATGAGACTGGGCAAGCACCTACAAAGGATTTTAGAACCAATCCCTGTGCATCATAATCTCCATGGGTATGGACTAGGGTACAGGTCAGAGATGGAAGAAGTAGAGCTAGGGAAATACGAGCCGATGCTGAATTATTGTTTTGTCAAGGAAGGGGATGACTTCTCTTATTGTGGATTTTTTGAACTGTGGATAGAGAAAAAGACTAAACAAAAGCTGTCAGGGCTGGAGATCTTTTTTGGCCATTAGTTGTCCGATGATGAGAAAGAAGCAAAAATATGGCAGTTGGGATTCACTAAAAAAGTACTAATAAACTGGCTGATTTATTGTGAGGAAGGAGATTTGAGTTTTTTCTTCGATGAAGAGATGGTCCGGGTGCGTATAGGCAATGATGAAGACAAGGACATGATGATGGAAGCTGACGCGCATGCGGATTACACCACACTTATCATGGATGCTGTTAAAATACAAAAGAGTTAGTCCTTTGAGTCTCTTCGTATGCATGATGTAAAAAGTGAGTGAAAATCTGATTCTGTTGAGTCCGCTTTGATCGAGCCTGTAAACAGTTCTTGTGACGAAAAATCTGTTGGGAATGCACCTGTTGGCATCCTGAGTCCCTTTTTATTTCTAATCCAAAATTTTAACCCCTATTGAAATAAATGAAATGAATTCGAATTTAGCTTACTTCGTTGTGCCTCAAATATCTTGTATAAATTCTAAAATTATTAATAAATTTGAGGGGGATATCCCCTAAGAATTAAAACTTTTATTTGAAATGGAAGAAGACATGCGAGCTAAACTCGTAATGGAATAAACTATTTCAATAAATCTTAATAATGAAAAGGATCCGCAAATAGTTCAGGTCAGTTTTGCGCTCTCTTCGGAGGAACTTGAGTAGTTAACCCTTTTATTAAAAGAATTTAAAGATGTTTTCTCCTGGTCCTACGGAGACATGCCCGGAATTGACCCTAATATCGTACAACACCAGATCCCTCTCTATCCTGACGCTAAGCCTGTCAAGTAGAAACTCAGTAGGACGTAAGGGGCTTTTTAAGAAAAATTCAGTTTATCAGTCGATTTATAGCTAAACTGACCACGACCTATGAACCCATGTTCCGACTCCTGAAGAAAGGGACCAATTTTTGATGGGATCAATGGTGCCAAGACAATTTTTAATGCTTGCAAAACCTTTCAGTCCTATCACCACCAGAACCGAGCAATCCTTTAATACTATACCTATTAGTGACTGATTCAGTGATGGGGTGTATGCTTGCTCAAGAAGATGAAGCTAAGGTAGAAATAGCTATCTACTATTTGAGTAAGAAGATGACAGAATGCGAACATCGGTATGCGCCTTTGGAAAAGACTAACTTGGCATTAGTTTGGGCATCTAGGAAATTATGCTATTACATGCTAGCGTACCGAGTTGTTCTGATCTCAAGGATGGACCTACTAAAATACCCTTTCGAGAAGCCAGCACTAAGAAGGAAGTTAGCCTGTTGATTGCTTATGCTAGCTAAATTCGACTTATAATACGTTACGAGGAAATTAGTGAAAGGGAGAGTTATTGCAGAGTTCTTGGTCGACCATCTTATTAAAGGAGAAGAAGAGCCCGAGTTTGAGTTTCCCGATGAACAAGTGTTGAAAATCGAGAAGGATCTGTGGACCTTGTACTTTAATGGATCGACGAACCAATATGGGTACGGGATAGAGATACCTTTGATTACTCCCGATGATTCCCATATCCCTTTGTCTTCTAAGTTGAGTTTTGAGGTCACTAATAATTAGGCCGAGTATGAAGCTTGTTTAGTTGGATTAGAAGTCACCTTAAAACTAGGGGCGAGAAAGTTAGAAGTTATAGGGAACTCAGCTTTGGTCGTCTCCCAAGAAAACGGATAATGAAAGGTTAAGGAAGAAAGGTTAATCCAGTACCACTGAGAGCTCGAAGTAATGATCTCCTAATTTGAGAATGTGGTGTTTACTCACATCCCGAGACAACAGAATAAGTTTGTTGACGCTTTAGCTACTCTGACATCAATGATAGACATACCACCCGAAGTAAGGATGAGACCCTTGGAGATTTAGCAAAAAGATACACCTGCAATCGATAATATTGTCGCTACCTAAGAAGTCAATGATAGACTACCTTGGTATCACGACATTAGGAATTTTATTAAGAAAGAGGAGTATCCTAGCCGAGCTAGCAAAAAGGATCAAAGAGCAATCCAGAGGCTTGTTACACAATTTGTAATCTGTGGAGGAAGATTGTACAAGAGAGGATATCTAGGGGTCAATAAGCTTTGTGTTGACATAGAAGAGGGACACGAGTTGATGAGAGAGGTTCATAGAGGAGTTTATAGATCTCACATGAGTGGGATGATGCTGGTTAAAAAGATCCGTCAGCAAGGGTATTTTTGGATGACGATGGAAATGGATTGTCACCAGTTCGTCCAGAGGTGCCAAAAATACCAAATCCACGCAAACCTCATGCATGTACTGCCATCTTAGCTTTATAACATGATCTCGCCTTGGCCATTTTCAGTTTGAGGAATCGACGTGATAGAAAAAATTACACCCAAGGCATCAAATGGACACGAGTTTATCCTCGTAGCAATTGATTACTTTATGAAGTGGGTCGAAGCTGCCTCTTACTCTGTCCTTAAGGCCTCTAAGGTGGCTAAGTTCATTAAAGAGAATCTTATCTGTCAGTACGGGGTCCTGTACGAGATAATTTTTGATAATGGTTCTCGCCTCTAAGGCAAGATTTTTGAATCTCTTGGAGGAGTACCGAATCACCGCTTATAAGTCTTCCCCACATAAATCGCAAATCAATGGACCTATGGAAGCTGCCAACAAAAACGTAAAGAAAGATTCTACAAAAAAACAATAGAGGAAAGTAGAGATTGGCCGGAGAAGCTACCATTCACAGTTTGGGGATACCGAACATCAATTCGGACCTCCACCAGGGAAACACCATATGCATTGGTTTATGGATGGAAGTAGTCCTACTCATAGAGCTGGAGATTCCGTCCTTAAGGATTATGGCTAAAAGCAATACTCCCAAATTAGATTGGCAGAGGGATAGGTTTGAAGAGTTGCTTTTATTCGATGAAAGGAGGCTCAGATCATTATTCAAGGGTATCAGAGGAGAATAACTAGGGCATTTAGCAAGAAGGTTAAGTCTCAGAATTTGAAAAAAAGGTGATTTAGTTCTCGGCTTCAATCTTTGATCTAAGGTGCAAGTTAAAACCAAATTGGGCTGGGCCTTATCTTATCAAAACCTTAATGTCAGAAAGAGCCGCTATTCTTATGGATCTGGATGGGAATTTCCTTTCTAGACCAATCAGCTCAGGTTAGCCCAAGAGGTTTTATCCTTGAGAGAAAAATAAAAATAAAAAGATAAGCTTGCTGGGTTGAAAACTGTAAAGGCGGCCCAGGCAAAAGTTAGGACAGCCTACTGTTAGGGTTGGTATACTGAAAATTATGTTTATAGTATTTAATTTTATTTTAATGAAATTAATATTTCATTTTATGAGAATTTTTATGAGTAATGTATGTGTATCATTTTCTCAATGTTATAGATGGATGTTCGATATTCTGTATAGTATTTAATCTGGTGTGTAGAGTACGACTTGCACACAAAAGATTAGATTTTAGGCTCTTGAAGAATATAAGTTTTATGTTCACAGTTTAGATACAAATGGACATACCATCGGTACGACTGTGACACAGAGTTTTAATAGGCCTGTGTTGGTTACGGAGAACAGACAATAGTGTTGTCTATTGTTTCGACTCTCTGTGCTAGTACACTTTGTGTGTATTGAATGGGACATTTGGAGTAATTAATTTTATACTAACTATATAAATTAATTCACACCCTGATATTATTATGAGTAATGGTTATCCTTTTAATCTTAAAATAATTGTTGATTTGCGTATATTTAATATTCGTTATTTTGATTAATCAGAGGGTGCGATCTTATATAGGTCTATATTCTCAGTAAGTTGGATAGCGATATTATTTATATGGTGAATATTAATTATTGACGAAATTCACGTTTCGAAAGATTGAGATTGAGGATACCCCCTTAAGGAAGCTTATAAGTTTTGACCGGGCCAAACCTTGCAGGTGGATTTGATTATTCGACGGTCAAATAAGTTAAGCGGAAGGGCTTAAGGAATATCAAAATGCCAATTAAATTAAATTATCAGTTATAAAATTTAATTGACGGGTATCGAGAATCTTAATGTGGGGAGAAATGGTAAGCATTTAATAACAGGAGCTTAATGCAAGATAGTCTTGAGATTATGGGTCAGAGTGCAATTATAGTTCTTTAGTGGTGTGAACTGTATTTCAGCATTTTATGAAAATTGCAGAAATCGCTGCTAGTTTTTTATAATTGCAGATACCCCTATGAGGTCTGCTTAATTGCGAAAATCGCTGATACGTGTCTGTGTTCCACTGGAAGTCTTACTCATAATTACTTTCCAAGTCCCTACTGTAACCCTATAAATACGCGGGTAGGTTGAACTAGTTTCATAACTTGTCTTTAAGATTAAAGTTGTCCAGGTTCTGCTGGTACGAGTTCTCGGAGGATTATAACCCACACTATATCTGAGAATCGTATAAGGGAATATAGTAGAAGATCTAATAGGAGCTTCAACTCGGATTCAAATTATAGTTGAATCGACCGGTAAAAAGGTATTCTTTTAAATTAATTTCGTATGCACGGATTTTATTTTGATCGTTCACCATCAAAATTTTTTATTTGAAGCCTGTTTTGGCATTTGCCCGTCTAGTTAATTTTTTTAGATAATTGTTTTAAAAAATAATAATTTTGGCAGTCTTATCTCTAACAATTGGTATCATAGCCGTTTTATTTTTTTGTTTTCAGTTATTGGAGCCGGGTAGTTTTAGAACTGTTGCTAACTTTGTTTTGTAGGCGTTCTAATCCTGATTTTATGATCGTAATTTATTTTTCATATTTAATTGAATGGTGTGAATGATGATTATTTTTTTAATCACTGGGGTTGACAGTGATAGATTGAATGTGAGTTTTCAAGATATAGGATCGATATAATAGCTAGTTTTTGTTTTAAAATATCTATTTAAATTAATTAAGAATAGGTTGAACATCTCTAAGAACACGAAAACAGAGTTTGGGAAGAGGTCGAAAAAGCTTCGGGAAGTTGGCGATTCCAGGCGGTGGCGCATAGGAGCGGCGACAGTTTGTTCCAGGTGGTTTTTTGGTATATTTTTGAGCTATTTTTTATCAATCTTTTTCATAGATAAATAATATTTTTCAAGAGTTTTCCAACAGTATAAAGTACGTTAAAAACGGAGTTCGGAAAGAGGTCGAAAAAGCCTCAGAAAGTTGGCAGTTCTAGGCGGCGGCGCATAGGAGCGGCGGCAGACTGTTCCAGGCAGTTGTTTTGCATTTTTTCGAGCTATTTTTGAGAAAACCCTTTCAAAGAGAAATAGTTCTTTTCGAGAGCTTTCCAACGGTATAAAGTACGTCAAAAACGGAGTTCGAAAAGATGTCGTAAAAGCCTCGGGAAGTTGGCGATTCCAAACGATGGCGCTATGGTGCGACGACAGTAGTTTCAGGCAGGTTTTTCGGCTTTTTTCCGAGTAGTTTTTCAGAATGCTTTTTTAACCGAAAAATTTCATATTTCGAAAGCTTTCCAACGGAATAAAGCTCGTAAAAAACGAAACTTGATGAGGCAGCGGCAAGGATGGCGCCGGTGGTGGTTGGTGGTGGCTGGCAATTTTTCTTTTCTAGGGCTGTTTTGTGTTGATTTTCAGATAGATACGGGACTGATTTGATATATATTGACATATCGGATTGTATGAGGGAAGCCTGATGTAATCAGGACACAGGAATAAAAGATAAAAGAGAATTATTATTGCTTATCCTCTTCGGGAGACTGAAACGTTTCAGCGTTTCACTTAGATCATAAAATCAGGATATATGCATCATATTTATATATATATATATAAACTGCGTGGATGATTGCATATCTATTTTATTTATCGTGTTAATTTAATTAATTCAAAATTTTGATTTTAATTAAAATATTTTGTAATGGAAAATAAAATTTAGTTTTTTTAATTAATTAATATTAATTAAATTGAAAAGTTTTAGATATTTTATTTTTTACAAAATATCACGTTTAAGATGATTTTTCATAAAATTGGATATCTTGAAAAAACGTAAAAATTAATTTTGAATTTTAAATTAATTAAATAAAAAAATATTTACTCGAAATAAATTATTATTTTTCAAAAAATGTGGAATGAAAAATAAAATAAATAAATACCTTTAATCACTACCTTATCTAAAAATCTGAAGAAAAAACTGTGCATTTATTAAATTTTATTTGTTATGCATTTAAACACGACAAGATGGTTTGATAAATTAGAATATTTGGAATCGTATATACAGGAATATGTTTGATTCTTTCAGATAATGTAGTTTTCAAAATTAATAAATTTAATTTAATTAAATAAATTTTTATAATTCAAAAAAATATTTTAAAAATCTAAGTGGGAGATGAAGTTTATTCACAGATAAATTCCGTGGTCTCTATTACCAGTTTGTAGACGATGCAATTAAACCCTGCACGTTGGTAGTAAGACATTTCTCCCCAACGTATAGATTAATTACGGTATCGCCAGTACAAACCTTCTTTAGGGATAATTTTGGATAATTGTTAGTGTGGATCACTTCTCCAACTGATGGGTTCATTGTGAAGCGATTGATTTGGAATTAGGTGATGGTTAACACTTAGTTGTATATAATAGTATCCTTTTCAACTAAGTTACTGCTATTATAAGTATTCTCCACTCGGGCCACACAGCCGAGGAGAAAGAGATAAAATGAAATCGTATGTACCGACTCTGCCACACACACGGACATAGGCAACAACTATAGACTCCTGCCCATTACCCTAGTCCTGAACCAATGAAAGCCTGCTAGGTATTGACAAGTTTTATACGAAGTCACAACAACGACTCCATTCATGGAGGCAACCCACTCTTTACGGATTTCCACCACTGATGGAGGAAGCATCCAAAGCTTTATTTATGGGTCCGAAACCCGAGGGTACAAAGCACCCACTGCTTAATTTACGGGGATTAATCCAAAGGTACAAAGCGCATACGTTGTGCACGTTTTCGGACTTCCAACGAGGAGCAATAGAAGCCCAACTCAACACACCCACTGTCACGGTACATCTATAGAATTCATTTAAAAACCCACTGTAGCTTAACTCCGAAAACCCATAAAACAATTATACATCAACATGTATAAAATGATCTAATCCATCAACCATGGAGATCAAAAACCATTTTCAACAAAACGTTAAAAAGTTGAGACTCAACCCCGAGGGTTAGCTCTAAACCTCCAAAAAACACGTTTTTTCACAATTTCCATAAAAACACCTCGTTTTCAAACTTTCTTTTGAAAACCACGGATATTAACACATCCGAATCATGTATAAAAACCAAGAAAGGCGTAAAATCCACTTTTTACCCAAAAACCAAGATTTAAACATGCAAACCACATTTAATGTATTTTTTGCCCGGTGAAAACATATATAAATGCATATAACACCCTTTAACAACAGTAGGGTCTAGAAACCTACCTCGGTGAGTCAAAACTTGAAGCCTCAAAAACTAAACTTCGTCAAAACGAGAATCCAGCCGGAGAGATGCGAAGCTTACGTCTCGTATAGTAAGGATCCGTAAACAAACTAACAAAAAACCAAGCCCTAGGCCCTCAAATCTAGAGAGAATGCAGAGAAAAAGGGAAACTTAGCTTAGAAGATATGTTTTTCAAAATATCTCAACGCCTAGGATATTTATAGAACGGAAAAATATCTCGGTCCAGTCGACTTAACCACCTTGTCCAGTCGACCGAACGAGCTCACTGTCGACCCAGTCGACTGGATGCTCCGGTCCAATCGACTAGACTGCTGGGCAGACTGGTTTTTGACACAAAACAGGTTTTTCGACTTAAACACCAGCCAAACGAGCCTCAATCAAACCCGGGAAAGCTTAAAACAGGTATACACATACTGTTCTACAACTTAAAGCATAACTCATGCATCGAGACTATTCATATAATGAAAGAAACACGTCAAATATATAAATAACCCAAAATAAAATGGTTCCGGGTCTCACAGATCAAGTATTTCCTAAACTCTGTTGGATTATTGTATTGTTTTTATTTTAGTCATTACCATTCAATACCATTAATCACAAAGATGTTCAATTGATTTGCTCTGTGCGTTTGTTTCTATTTTTGTTTTTCGTTTTGTTTATATAGATGGTTTGTGTTGTTCTTTCCATTTTTTTACTTCTCTTTTTTATCTTACTTTTTTACAAGCCATTTTATAATTGTCCAAAATTTGCATTTGCAGAACATTAAGAGCACAAAAAAAATAAAAAAAATAATAATACAAAATATCAATTTAAGTTCTTTTTCTCTTTGGCTTGGCATTAAGTTTCGGGAGCTGCATGTTAGCAATTTCTGATTTGGTTGTTGAGTTCTCTTTCTCTTTATTATTTTCATTGGTAAGAACTTAAGAGCAATTTTATTATACAAGTGTTTGAGGCAAGCAGTACAGGAATCCTATTATTTTAACCTCATTTCTTCCAAATACGTATGCAGATCAATTTCCTGTTATAAAGCTGCTACTGCAGTTTTTTAGTGCTACATCCTCCATTAGTCACTCTGGCACTCAAGTGAGGTAACTCCATTCCCCAAAGTAACCTCATCTCTAAAGTTTCGTATTTCACAATAGCTATGATTATGAATGTGATTTTTGTTTTATTTGAAGTAGGCAAAATAACTTCGTGCTACATTTCAGATGTGCATAGGTTTTATCCTATGTGATTTCCCTAAATGACTGGGTTGATCCTCCCATGTTTATATTGAATACCTTCATTTACATCATTTTAAAGGATCCTTTTGTCCTCTAATTTCGATTTTCAGTTATTATATGGGAGAAACATTAACATGTAATATGCAAAAGATGATGAAATGCTTATTAAAATTAAAAATTAACATGTACTACCTAGAAGACGTCGTGTTGATCAATTACCCTCTTTTGAGTTCATCATTAGAAGACGATGACATGATTATTAAAATTAAAAATTGTTTCGAAATGGGTATTAGCTGTTAAAAGACCCTAAATTTAGTTTTTAGGGATCCTGATTTTCACTAATGGTCGACCACCATCATCAGCTATCTTCATCTGTGACTTTATATTTCAGGGAGGAAGTGCATTTTGGGCTTGGTTTCTCTCTGTTCGCTTTGCAGCATCCGAAGCTTGTGAGTTTCTTCACCTTCGATTTCTATATTGGAGCTCTTAAAGGTATTCCCTCCATTTCACTTTATTTTAGGCCTGGTTCTGGTTTCGGTTATTAGTTATGATTTCAGAAGTCTTTTGAATTAGATATGTAACATGGCTCAAGAAGTCTCTTGCCATTTTTTGTAAGAGACATGTCAACCCTCTGATTCAAAGTCCCCTTTTTGAATAGAGGATTGAGTCAATGTAGGTTGATGTTGTTGGTTGAAATAGAGTTAGCAGGCTACTTAGTAATGAAAGAATGAGGTGGAGATTATGCATGGCTAGAAAGAGAAGGATGTTAAGTTTTCATAATTAATAGTGTAGTGACTTACTGCACCCTAAAGATTAGAAGGAAGAAAGATCCATGGGAATGATTTCCTAGGGAAAACATGATTAAATTTATTTGGAACCCCAACCATTCATTATAGATCATAGTTTACTTGAGATCTTCGCTATTTAAGAGATTCTTGCCACCACTTAAAGGAAAAAAAATGTGCTTGTACATTTAAGGCCCAATTACTAGTGCCTACCTCACTCGCCTTCCATTTTGAGTGCAATGAAAGCAATGTCCCTAAAAACAAGTGTTTGTTGGAGGCAATACTGTCAAGATCATTATTTTTGAAAAACGATTATTGGTAAAAAATTAACTGGACGGGCAAACGCCGAAACTGGCTCCAGATAAAAATTTTGACGTCGAACGACAACAAATAAACCCGTGCAACCAAAGTTAATTTAGAAGAATACCTCTTGTTGATCTAATCTTCAACTACAACTTGATTTCGAGTTGAAACTCCTGTCAGATCTTCTATTGCATTCCCTTACGTGATCGTCGAACGTAGTGTGGACTACGAACTTCCGAGAACTCGTACCGGCAGAACTCTGATATATTTAAGTCTTTAAAAGACAAAAATAATGTAATACCCCGCTCCCGCAAGGCACTAATCCTACACAAAGGGATAAGATCCCGTCGTAGACTGGCAGCCCAAGATATAGACAAGGAGTAAACTTAAATAACCATAAATATCTTAATATCAAAAGAGGTAAACATGAGTCACTAGGGATTCACCATCCCAAGGCATACATTACTTCTAAAAGGTTAAAAACCTTCAAATGTTATACATGAAGCTTTGGCAACACTAAAACTAAACAAAAGAAAAACTGGCCAAAACGATTTCCAACACCAAAACCAAAACTACTCGATGATGCTTGTAGTGGGCCAAATCTTAGCCGTTCCTGGTATCTGCAACCACAAAGGTTACAGGAGAGTGCACTTAGCATTATTATGAATAGAAAAGATAGTTACTTAGGTAAGAATAATTGAAAACTCATTGAAAAAAATCGTTCATCACATTTTTCACGAAAATATAGCAACTGATGCATCTGCATGAACATAAAAAGATCACAGATTATACATAATCTTCTCAGTATTGCAAAAAGAAATATGTTCCTAGCTCAACCGCCACAAATTTAAAATGCATGACCACTTTTTCAAATCTAGACTCAAACCCCAACAGTGCCCAAGTAGGTGTCAACCTCATGATTGGAAGTTCTGATGGTACCGTAACCTCAATTCCCAATGAACGGATAGCAACGTGATGGAATGAGGGCCACTCTCCACCAAGCACGACTGGTATGTGATATCTGGGACTTAGCCCGCAACGCCTTTAAGACAAAAACCCCTGTTCAACGAAAAACCTCCCTTATAGGGATAAATGAAAAAAATCCATAGTTGGGTAACCTCCCTCATAAAGGGATATAAAAGAGCCGAAAACCCTTATAACTTGGCACTTTGGAACAACCACACAACATTAACCATACTTTCATAGTAACATCATGCTAGCTCAG
>JAULJZ010179406.1:0-22730 GCA_032270985.1 Heliamphora pulchella
GCTTGGTAGATATATATGCTCCAACTTGAGGGGGGTGTTAGTAGCTTATTATTATTATATTACTATTATGTTATTATTATCCGGCGTATATAGGTGTATAATTGTAATAGTGTTTTCTAAATTTATTATAAATAAGAGCTCGCCTACCCATTAGGATACGACTTTCCATTATTTCTTAACAGGCTGGTGATGTTTTTGATCGCAAGTCTACTATTGGATACTGCATCTTTCTCAGTGAGTCACTCATTTTTTGGAAGTGTAAGAAGCAGTCTCTGATTGCCTGTTCCATTGCTGAGGCTGAATATTGTGCTATGGCACTTCCTACTGCTAAGATTATCTGGCTCTGATGGCTTCTGTCTAATTTAGGTGTCTCTTCCGATTCTCCCGTCTCACTTTATTGTGACAATAAAAGTGCCATCCTAATTGTCCACAATTCCGTATTTCATGAGCGTACCAAGCATATTGAAATTGATTGTCACTTTGACCGTCATCACCATTAGTTGGGCATTATTAGCCTCCTCTTCGTTCCTTCCTCTTTGCAACTTACTGATTTCTTTACCAAGACTCACATTGCTGTTCGTTTTCGTTTTTTGTTGGACAAACTCTCGTTGCTCTCTAGGTTAACATCATGTGTTTGAGGGAGGGTGAGATATATTTTATATATAGCTAAAGGGTAGTGTGGTATTAGTACAATTATTAAAGTTTTTCCCTTTTTATATATATTATGTATTCTATCATTAAGATTGATGAGACATAATAATATGCAATAATAAGATTATTTCTTTTGTTAAAAACTATCACTTGCAAACAGATAATCGAGGTCGGTCCTCTTACATATTGCATCTCCCTCTTTCTTTCTCTCTCTTTTTCTAGTGTGAAAACTTGTGTGGTCACCGACATCTTGTCGCCTTCGCGTGAACCCTAGCGAACCTTTTCACTTTTGCTCTCTATGAGTTGCAAAAAAGAAAAAAGGAAAAGAAACCCTGAACGCAACCCATAACCCATGTGTAAACCTTCACCCGACCTAGGTCCATTTACATATCGGTATTTTTTTTTTCACTTACCCATAACGTGTATTGGCCTTGGTTTGGCCTGGCAACTTAACCCACCCACAACCTAGCCTTTTGTCCACCCAACCAATCACTTCAATCCATCACTTAAGCCCAAGCTTATCCATTCCCATTCTAATTAAGCCACTTAAGTTCTTGCATCAAAAAAAGCCCCGTTACACCCCAGCCTAAAACCAACAACAGCCCCTCCCCCCCCCCCAAAAATAATAAAATAAAATAAAAAAACAGAAACAACAACCTGAAAAGTAGAAGAAACTTTTCTTCTCCATCCACATGCAAAGTTGAGGCTTCCGGTCATGATTCGCTAGAGATGAAGCCAAAACATAATCATGTGGTAGATGATATAGCACGCATTCAAGTTACATTGGATAAATTAGCTTCAATCATCTTAACAGATAAGGAAGAGAAAACGGTTACAATTAGTGGAACTACAAGTACACACTCGCAACAAATTTTTGTGCACTAATGCATGACAGAAGATCCATGATTGATTGAGGTAGGGAGGGATTCCAAATTAGAACATAAGGATGCACTTCACTTGTCCAATTATATTGATTGTTCACCAACAGAAGACTCCATCAAGACAAAGTATAGTAATTTTGTTAGTGTTGAAAACTTTGATTGGTGTTTAGTACATGTTTAATGGATCTTTTCAACTACTTGGGGAACTGTTATTATATGGGTTGTAAGCTTGGTGGCATTCAAGTTTAAGAAGAAACAACAGTTGTTAACATATTTGAAGTATTTGATTCTTTGGCATGGAAAAATTCAGTATTTCAAGGCGAACTCTTGGTCAAGTTCTTTTTCTCAGTGAATAAGAATGATGCAAAACAATAGGCTCATTTGTGATTTTATTTTAATTATTTAGCAATTAGCATTATTTGGATTATGTTTTAATTATGATTTTATTTTGTTTCCTTTTAGTTTAGGATTCTAATCATTTTAGTTGTCTTTTAATTATGATATTTTATTTTCATTTAATTTAGAATTCTAACTTCTTTTTTGAAAGTAGGGTTTTAGGTCTATCACGCCCCGGACTTTACAACAAGGCGCTTCAAAAGAAAATAGAAGCAAGAATAAGTTCACGCAACAAGAATCAAGACCAAGGAATCGATTTGAGCCCAACGAGTCAAAGATTAACTCGAATGTTCAATTTGAAACAAAAGAATGTTTAACTCCCACATGGAACTTAAGAGATTAAGAAATGCCCTAGAGGTTTCATGAGAAAGGAAATAAAACATTTCCTAAACATTTCCATAAAAAACCAAGAGAAAGACCCTTAAAAAGAGTTTTAAATCTAAGAGAGATTTAATGCAAGGTTAAAACCATTGGAAAGCACACTTCCAGGGGTTTAATTTGAATATAAGAATAACTCAAAAAGGATTTGAATTAAGCCCAACGAACCAACTTTGAGACCGCTCGAGCGGTCTTGGATTACTCGCAGCATCCCAAGACTTGCAACAAGAAACCGAGAGCCTCTAAAACACCGCTCGATAGACCGCTTGAGCGGTCCATCGAGCAGTCTGGCCTTGGACCACTTTTTCATGCACCGTTTTGAAAATCCAACCCTCAAAACTTGTTTTCATGCATTTGGGAACCCTTGGGGTGTTTTAAAGGTAACTTAAAGCATAAGAATCAAGCTCTGAAGGTAATCTAAAAGAGATTTAATGCAAGGTTAAAACCATTGAAAAGCACACTTCCGGGGGTTTAATTTGAATATAAGAATAACTCAAAAAGGATTTGAATTAAGCCCAACGAACCAACTTTGAGACCGCTCGAGCGGTCTTGGATTACTCGCAGCATCCCAAGACTTGCAACAAGAAACCGAGAGCCTCTAAAACACCGCTCGATAGACCGCTTGAGCGGTCCATCGAGCAGTCTGGCCTTGGACCACTTTTTCATGCACCGTTTTGAAAATCCAACCCTCAAAACTTGTTTTCATGCATTTGGGAACCCTTGGGGTGTTTTAAAGGCAACTTAAAGCATAAGAATCAAGCTCCAA
This sequence comes from Heliamphora pulchella, assembly GCA_032270985.1. Classification (NCBI taxonomy): domain Eukaryota; kingdom Viridiplantae; phylum Streptophyta; class Magnoliopsida; order Ericales; family Sarraceniaceae; genus Heliamphora; species Heliamphora pulchella. The sequence goes on from JAULJZ010179406.1 coordinate 3,073, forward strand.
AGCCAACCCACAAGAAATATAACTTGAGATATAAACCGAAAAACATTAAAAAACCCAAGAATTTAACTCTCAACAAAACATAACTCAAGGAATCCAACCCCTAACAAGGCTATAATCAAGGAATATGTCCCAAACTCTCATTCAAGTACACAAAAAAGAAACTTTGGCCTTAAGGTCTTACAATTCAACAATTCCAAGTAACAAAACATACTTCCATGCTCCTCCAAGTTCATACACTAACCATTACAACTCCAAAGTTCTCGAAAGAAATGCAATATAACATAAGATTACATTATCTTTAACTTAACAAAAATAAACATCTTGATCATCGTCATACATCGGAGCCATCTCCTACACCTAAAAATATTTTGAATCCAACAACGTGAGCCGAAGCTCAATAGGTGTAGACTAACAATGATAAATGCATGATCTGTAATCATCAATTATATGAATGACTCAACCAAAAGATAAGTTTTAGAACTGATTGTCTTCCAAAATCAAAAGTATTCATATAATTTACACATGCTCAACGGTTTGAAAATAATAAAACTCATTTTTTGTTTTCCAACAACTTTCCACATCCACAAATGATTTAACCATGTACCAACGTTGTCACACAAGGGCACGACGATAATTATAGATTCTCGTCCTATTGACCTAGGTTCGGGCCACACAAGGACGCGCTAAACAATTACGAGTTCTATAATTTGCCACAACAACAAACATCCAAAATGGGCAACCATTTTATTTACGGGGGCTAACTTGAAGGAATGAAGCACCTAACTTGCGCAAGTTTTTGGACTTTTACCATAGAGCAATGTAAGCCCAAATTAACCACACACATTGTTCCGGTACATTGACTAAACCATTTTAAAACCAACTACACCATCATGTGTACAATCCAAAATCCATGCATTGAAGTAATAAACATTTATACAATGTATACAATTTCAAAGCATTTTCATGGTGTTGGTTTTGTTGATTGTGATAACCTCGAAGGTTGAGATGTTGATTTACAAACAAAATTTAAGTTTAAAAGCATAAACATCACCTCTTATGGAATTTTAATCAAGTAAAAATGCATTTAACTACACAATCCATGCACTTAAACAAAGGTGGTCTAAAGTCTTACCGTTTTGAGTTAAAACTCGACGACTCAAGCACCCATGGAAACCCCGAAATCGATGAAACCACTTTTTGTTCGGTTAAATGTGATCTCCTCGACGAGTAGAACACTGTACTCTTCTATGGTGGCGCCAAAATCCAAGTCGAAGGCTACCGAAATTGGGTGGGAAATCAAGAGCTTCAAGCTCTCCAACAATGGAGTTGAGAGAGAGGAGAGAGAGAGAGAGAGAGAGAGAGAGAGAGTACGACTGAGTGGGGGGAGAAAGTCTTGGTCTTTTGTTAGCTTCCCTGGGAAGCTAAAGGGTGTGGGGTCCACCTCCACTCACCCTACATGCATGCCCAAATTTCCCATGCATCCATGATGTGTTTTTAACCCACATACATGCATATATAACATCAAAATTAATATTTTTAAATTTATATCAACTCAAAATTATTTTCTTGAAAATTGCCGAATTTTAAAATTATTCCCGAAATAAATTTTACGGGTCTCCGTGCACACCGGCGGATTTACCCAAAACTCAAACGAGAGTTACCGGGCCCATTGGCCACCACCTATAGGATAATCTGCATATGTCAAGCAATTTATAATCAAGCCAAGTCAATTAATAAACACATCGTTTTGTTTATTATAAAAAAAAAAGAAACCGGGTCTCACAAGGCCTATAAACAAGAGGCCCTCTTGATGTATTATTCAAAGTTGATATAAAAAATTATGTTTTAAGGATATGTCCTCGTGTTAGGGTTGTGACCCTTTTGCGCTATTGTTCTTCTATTTCTTATCCCTCCACGTTTTACATCATCTGGGTTAATATAATGCACGACGAAGTAACTATTCTTCAAAAGAATTGTACTTGGGAGTTAGTTCCATTATCTGCACATAAAAATCTCATCTGGTAGCTCTTTTAACAGCTATAAGGCACTACTTGTTGCAAAAGGTATTTCTCACGAGTATGGAATCGATTAAGTGAACACATTTTCTCTCAAGGCTCACATCGAGTTTTTTTTTTTTTGGGTTGGGGGTGGAGAGTGTGAGTATTTAGTTATTTTGTATGTATGTTAGGTAAAGTGTAATTTAGTCATTAAGTCTAATTAGCTTGCCCTGACATGCTGTCCATTTATAGCAACCTCTGAACATAAGAGAGCTCAAAAAATCATTTTGAACTGCTGGCTTGTATATAGGCCTTTTAAAGCAAAACTTACTATCACATGTCAGGTGTTTGCTTATGGCTTTTATATCTCCAAATATGTATGTGTGATTTATTAGTTTTTGCTTATGGCTTTTATATTTCCAAATATGTATGTGTGATTTATTAGTTTTACTTTTACCTTTTATAGCATGTTTGGAGGCCTTTTTGGGTTATTTTGACATGGCAACAAGGTCCTTCCTGAAAATTCATTATCTTTTTGTTCCATATTTAAGTGTATCTGAGGCAGCTGCTTGCTAGTAAGCTGTTGTTCTTGGAAAACTCTTGGAAGATTATTTCACTTTTTGATAATCTGTTTTCTTTCTTCTTTGTTCTTTTTACAAGATTATGCGACGGCATGCCTGTGTGCTTATTTTACATTCTGAAAAATGCAGATTGACTATAAAATTTGCGCCTTTTTTCATTGTCATGTAACAAATATTACTTGTTTAGTTCTTTACTGCTCAATATGTTTCACAGTTGCCATTAGTTGAATTATTTTCTAAGCTATGTATGAAGATTATATATATTTGTTTCTTTACTGTTTTACTCAGGTGTTGGGAGATTTTGATGTCTTGGCCTATGTAACTGAAAGGCAATGGGCTACTGCTCCAGATGGGACTCAAATCCCTATATCAATTGTTTATCAGAAAAATATTGTGAAGCTTGATGGATCTGATCCATTACTACTTTATGGTTATGGTTCTTATGAGGTATTATAATTTAATTTTTCAAATTACTGTCATGTATTCAGGTGGATTTTTATATGCTAATTGAGAGGCATCATGCTTTTAAAAAGGGGAAAATGGAGGGTCTTGTATATGACATTCAAAGCATGTTTTTGAAAGCAAAATTAAGGTTTCTTCTCTAAAATGTTCTGGTTATGCAAAAATGGGTCCCATTTAGGTGTTGAAATTCTGCTCCATCACATTGCTGGCTCATTAACCCAACTACGATGATTTTTTTACTTTATTACTTAAACAGTAATTTTAAAATTTTATTCCAAATCTACGTTAAAACGTGTTTACTAAACACGTTTTTGTAAAAAAATAAATTAAATATTTTATAAAAACATTTTTATTAAAAATGCTTTTAACAAAAATATATTTAATAAAAAATATGAGGAAAACGTGATTGATATCAACGTTTTCCTTGCAAAACTATTCTCCGTGGGGTAATCTTCTATGGCTAGTCTCTTGAAGAGACACACTTTAAAGGAGTGTTAATGGATTATTATGAATTCACATAAATCTGTTATTTAATTATGTAGAGTTTAAATGGATCTCACTTTGATTATTTCAACTATTGATTTTATAGATACTAATGTGTACATTATATATAAAAGAAATTAAGTTGATTTGATATTGTTAAGTACCTGAACAAAATATATTTATTTTTTAAAAATAAACGGTAGAAAAACTTACCATTTATTCTTTAAACACAAATATATTCTGTTAAAGCACTTAATTACATCAGATCAACATGCATTTTTGTGAAAATAATCTATACACTAATGTTTACAAAATTAACGATTTAAATTATTAAAATAATATCTGTCATAGACTGTACATAATTTAATAGAGCAATGCTTAGTGTCCATATTGTTTACTAAAAAAAATGTGCCGGTATTGTGTAGTTTGTAAGGAAAAAGTGGATGAAAAAACGCTTGCAATGAAAACGTGGATAAGAAACACGTTTTGTACATATTTTTTTGCCAAAAATGTTTTTAGTAAACACGTTTTTACAAATTTACTATACACAACATTTTTAACTTAATATTTTATAAATTTAACTAAAAACGTGTTTAGGAACAACATTTTCAAGTTAATACCCACTTTAAAAGTAAGGCCATTTCTTGAAACGCATTTTGTAAAGAAAACGTGTTTGCTAAAAATGTTTTCGCGTAGGTTGGGAATTAAGTTTAAAAATTCCTATTTGATTCATAAAGTTAAAAAAATGTTGTAGAAAGGTTAAAGAGCCTCACATTGCTTCACCTAATGATTGCTCCTATCTATGAAATATAATATTTGTTAATTAATTTTCTCTCCACTTCGTGACCATTAGCATCAGTAGTGTCTTCAAGGAAACCGTGCACAACATTTTTAGCATTTAACCTTTCTTAAATTTTTCATCCTTTCCTCGATGGTCTAAATTCAGACAGATGATCAGTATGTTAACGAATTTCTTTGACAAGTGCGATTGTGCAGTGATTTTAAGTTCTTATAGTGAGAGCTATTTATAATTAAAATAATCTTAAGTAATCTCATTATCCATAAATTTCTGCATGAAACAAATGGTGAGGCCAGGTTTGTGGTCTCTATTCTTTGCAAAAGTAACGTGATCTGATTCTTGTCTTCCTCGCATTTCAAAACTTCCTAATTATGTTTGTGTGTGCTTCCAATGGCTTCTTTTCAACAGTACTGTCTGGATCCCACATTCAAGGCATCAAGATTATCTTTGTTGGACCGTGGTTTTATTTACGCAATTGCTCACATCCGTGGGGGTGGTGAAATGGGGAGGCAGTGGTATGAAAATGGGAAACTGTTGAAGAAAATGAATACTTTCACAGATTTTATTGCTTGTGCAGAATACCTGATAGAGAATAAATACTGTACGAAAGAAAAACTGTGTATTGAAGGAAGAAGTGCAGGGGGATTGCTTATTGGCGCTGTTCTTAACATGCGGCCAGATTTATTCAAAGCTGCTGTAGCTGGAGTACCATTTGTGGATGTTTTGACGACAATGCTTGATCCTACTATTCCTCTTACGACATCAGAGTGGGAGGTCAGCTCTTTCCATTTTTAATTATCAACTGTCAAACTTGTCATATGAAACAGTAAGACTGCCGGTGGAAATTACATACTGGAAAATGGTGTTCCATTTGGAAGATTTGTCCTGGAGACTGATGTTAATTTTTCATTATTATATAATAATACCTTTTGCCTATATTCTCTTTACTTTGAAGCTTACACGAAATTAATCTGATACCACTTATCATGAACTGATATTTTTGCCGTTTGGTCTAGGGCCATCAGATCATGGGTGCCTTAACAGCTCACATCCCCAATAGCTCAACAGAGTCTAAATCTATGCTGTAGGTTGTCAGTCAATACAAATTGAATTGAATTATACTGTAATTAGATGTAAGACTCCGATTGCATAAATGACCTGTGCATACAACCAACAGTTGTGCATGGCCACTGCATTATTTTATCTACAACATAAATATATCATTAAGGGAAAGAAAAAATTCGAAGTGATAGAGGATAAGAAGTCCTAAAATCGAAGAAATAGGAAGTAAAACAAAAGGAAGGAAATAAAGTACAGATAGGTCTCCAATTAGTATAGCATACTGCCATACTTACAAGAAACTAAGTGCGTAGGTGAGGAACTTACTAAATAAATAATATTGATGGAAAATTTTACTATACTGAGAAACATAGACATAAAACTAGTGTCGGAAACTAGGAATACTGGTTCCTAAACGCTTTAAAGAATAAGGTAGTAATTATTACAATAAAAAGAGATAGTATAATGTTAATAGAACTTGTGGTTGTCGAAAACATAATTATGATTAGTGTCCATGCAGGTATGCACCCCATAAGGTTGCATAAACATCTTAAAGGGTAATTTTTGGGATCAAATGGATAGATTAATCCAAGAGCCACACCTATTAGAGAAGATAATTTTAGCTAAAGTTTTTAATGGTCACGTAGGAAAAGATTAACAAGGGTACAAAAGACTGCATGGCGGAAGTGAATTTGGTTCAATCAGCTTAAGTGTATAAAAAGTGAGGATTCCAGAGTGTTAGTGGAGGGCTACGAAGTGCAGGTTTGCTGAATGGTACACTTCAGTATGCGTATGATGGTACAACAAAACTTAAAAAGCTAGGGTACGATTGGGGTGTGCAAATAATCAATTTGTTTTTTTTTTATTTATATTTTTTTTACTATTGAATTAGGTATATGTCAAATACAAAACTAATACAAATGGAATAGATGCTAGATCACAAAAAATATTGGCATTAATTGCTAAAATTCAAGTGTATAGTACATCACCATACCAAAATAAAGAAAATAAGAGTACAGAAGCCACAAACAAAAACAAGTTATAAAAGGCAAACAAGTTAAACACTCAGTAGGGATTGAATGTGAAGCTTCAGATTCTTGTGGTGAAGATGACAAACGAAATCAGTCCAAGAAGACAAAAGATCAGTCCAAGTTAGCAACACTAGGGCGGGGGGGTTTAATCAGATCTAGGTTGCATTTTTTTTCAACAAAAGAGACTTGTTTGGTTTTATTCCTTAGATTTATACTTGTATCAAAATAGATAACATTTTTATTTACTTGTTAAGTAACCAATTGTCCTAAAGCATAAGCTGTTAGGAAATGGGTTTAACAATGTTTATCAAGCTATTTAACACTTACCCTCACGTGCGACCCAGTCTTGCACATGGAAAGGCGAACAAACTAAATAGGTGCACCAACACACAGAGTGTACAATAACAAATATAACAAGGAAATGCACTATGATACTTGAACCTAAGACCTTGTGGAACCAGAACTCTAATACCATATTAAGTAACCAATTGTACCAAATGCTTAAACTGTTAGGAAATGAGTTTAACAATGTTTATCAAGCTATCTAACATTACTTAATGATCCTTTTAGTTTTTATTTTTTTAAAAGGCCTAACCAACCCATAACGTACCCGAATTGCACGCATAGTGTTCTTGAACATACCCGACTATTAGAAAAGTACATCGTACTTTCTTGGAGTATCCAATATGTTTTTTGCCATACTACCGCCTTACGTGTACCCGGTATGTTACTAGACACTATTTTTGGAGTCCCCGTGCTTCATACGTGGAGAGGATAAAGAGATTAAGGAACGGTGAAAATGTATTTTTTTTGAGGAGCTATTAAAGTAAAGAACATTTATAGAACTTTAGGATAGAAACATGACAGCTTTGATGAAACTAGAGAGTAAATGATATCTCTAACGAAGCATGGCAATGCTTAGGTGTGAAGGGATTTTGTGGTTAACAATATTTAGTAAAATCATAATGTTTAGGACACTACTTGACGATTGGAAGAAAAGTATTCTAATCTTTGTATATAAAAACAAAAGAGATATCCGTAATTACATCAATTTTAGAGGTATTAAGTTTATGAACCATATAAAGAAATTGTGAGAAAGAGTAACTGAGTATCTCTTGGAAGTTGTAACAACATTACTAACGAATCAGTTTAAATTTATGCTTAGTAGATCAACTATGGAACCAATATACTTGTTAAGAAGACTAATAGTGAAGTACAACGAAAAAGGGGATGTCTTTATATAGGTTTCATAAATTTAGGAAAAGCTTTTATTAGTATTTAAATATATAACACAATAAGTGCGCAATCAACAAATACTAAAAACATTGAATGGACAATTTTATATAATAGTTGTAAGGCTAGTGATTCTTTATGGGATATTATGTTGGCTATTTAGTAGCACCAATTTTTGAACTTGGCAAGAGTGAAAACAAACTAAAATAATTTGGTGATTTTGATGAAGAAAGTAGATACAATGATAAGAAAGCGTGATATGATGACTCTTAATGGCGAAGAAACACTAACGCAAACACGTGACATGGAGCCGACATACACACGCCGACATGGTATTTTAAAATAAATATAGACATGATAGGTGATAAGAGCTTAAATGTTTCCATTTAGGCCCTCCAATGTAAATTAGGAATGCCTTTGCTTGCATCGATTCAATAGGTGTTGTATAGTTTGTGCATTGTAAGTCATACAGGAGGCTTAACGGAGTTTTAGCCTAAAAAAATAGTGAAACACACAATATGTCCAAATCTGTCTGAACGAAGTTGAGGGCCATTCGGACGGCCACCACTAGTTGCACAACTAGGTTTTTGCTGTCTAAATCCATCTGGACAGACCACTTAAGCGTTCGCACGGTTTATTGTAGCGGGGGATGCGAACACAAATGTTTTGAGTCTGTTTTTGACCTAGGTTTTGAAAGGGAAGAGGCAAAGGACGTACAAGGGGTTCAAAAATCAGAGTTTAGAGGAGAGAGAGAGGAGGTGGTGCTCTTAGATGGTGTTCAGATGGCGTTTTCATCTCAATCTTTAGAGCTCTTGTGGCGATGAGCGACTAAAATCTCTCTTTCTAGGGTTTTGATGAAACCCTAGGCAAACGGCTTAGGAGTCTAATATTGTTTGTTGGGTCTCTTTCGATGATTCGATATTTGTATAACTTTTAGACGATGATTTTGATCAACGATTTTCTCATTTAATTTAGTTCTCATTTTTGTTCTCTGTGATTGCAAATACGATGTCATACAAATGGTTTCATGTTGTTTATAATTGAAACGTGAGATAGATTATTCTATGATAGGACAGATCGTTCCGAATTCATTAAGGACGATCCGTGCCCTTCAAAGATAGTTTATGCCGAGTTTTTATCATATTCCTTTCTTGGCGGTTCCGTTAGAGCTTGTAGCCATAACAAATCATTGTTGAATTGTACTGAAATCTTCCACATCAATATATCTTCTAAATTGAAAGGTTAGGGCGGATTCATAATCCTAGAGCTTTCTCTCAATTTAGAATCAAATTCTTCATTGCATTCTTTTACTTTTTATTCAAACCAAGCTCAAGCAAATTATTTTTAAATTTGATTTATGAATTAACCTAAAGCTTATGCAATTCAGTCTATTTGTCCCTGTGGAATGGTACCTGGTCTTAACCACTATTTTACGGAGTGGTTGTTTTACTCCGGTTTTTGAATATTTATTTTTGGTGCAATAACGACTTGACAAACAGGATATGGACATCTAAATAAATAAATAAATATTTTATATGTATACATGAAAAATATCTAAGTGGTCATTAATAAGTGAGTATATTTTTAATTATGTTCATAAGAAATATCTACTTAATTTTTTATTTACATATACATTTATATTTTATCACATCAAAGTTGTAAGAAATTATTTTCACAAATTAGCATGACAGAATAAGCGCGAACACAAAATCCAAACATCTCAAAAGTCACAAATTCTTAAGGAAATTCCAAACATCTCAAAAGTCACAAATTCATAAGGAGTCACATATATAAATGCATGTTACTTATTATCTCATCATCGAAACATTATTTCTTTTTTTTTTTTGTTGTTAAAAACTTGTACTGTGTTTAATTGTGTTTAAGTGGTGCACACGTGCTTTCATCAATTGTTTTAAGATTTTTTGTTCTAAAAATAAAAAAATAAAGGACATGTTGACAAGTATTTGACATATGTCAGGGAGTGTCTAATGAGGGTTGGTGACTGACAGAGACTTGCCACTATTCGAAACGGCCAGGTCACTATCCGACACAGAGATGCCACTATCCAACAAGGACATGCCACCTTCTTTAAAGTGTTTGTGCTTATCTGGTTAATAGCAATGCTAGGGGCAATGGAACACCTAAATTGACATGAGATCTAGTAAAGAATATGAACTTATAAAAAAATCACTGAACATATAGCACTCAAGAGAGTGGAATGACGAAAATCGGTTTGGTTATCATTGTTATTAAGATTCTTATAGGCAATTTCAAAACAAATAGTTTGTTGCATTTGTGGAGCCAAAGAGTGTACATTTGGATTATCAAGGATCGCATCAAAGAAAGACTGGCAGGAAAAAAAAAATCCTCTAAAAATCAACAACTACGTTCTGAATGAAACCCTATCCAGAGTATTAAGCTTATCAATAAGCTCATTGATTTCTCGCTCTTTCAAACTCTTCAGAAAATAAAATTTCTAAGAAATTGGAAAAGAATTATAGAAAACCATAGCTGCAATACAAACATTGAGAGAGGGAGGTAAACAGTCCAAAGAATCCACACCTTTCCAACCATTCTCTCAAAATTGAATTTTTTCCCCATTCCCCACAATGAAACAGATAAATCGAGGGAAATTGACCAAACCTTGAGAACTGAATTACGGTAGTGAGTTTCCCTATTGTATTGCATTTCATACTTACTCTCGATGACACTATGTCGCAAAGTTTCATGCTCAATGGAAAATCTCTTTAATCATTTACCAAGCAAGGCAACTTATAATATTCCCACTGCAAGTTCTTTTAATTCTTGGGAAGAATAATCCCAAGCAAGCAAATGATTTCCCCCCTCGATCCATACCTTCTCACAAAAAAAATCCATCTGCATTTGTTACACCAAATCCATCTGCATTTGTTAATGCGGCTGTTCTCGTTTAAGCAGAGAATTGTGCATGGATGTGTGTTGGTGTTGCTATTTTGAATTGTATGTACCGAAATAGATTCTTTTATCCTCAGGTGTGTAAAAGAGTTGTAGCACAAACTATTTCTGTTTGTCGGTGTGGTTAGTTTAATTGTTCTTTTTTCTCATTGGGGACTGGGGAGTAAGTTAAAATTCCTATTACCAAAATAAGAAGATGAAGCACTCCATAAGTGTTAGTTCTCAAATGAGAACAGAACTCTCACAACCCAGTGAGGACAGACATACTATCTTATTAGAGAGAGCCGCTAACTACCCAAGCGGATGTTATATTTCTCTAAAGAATTGAATCAAGCTTTAGAAAATCATAAGAAATATTGACATCCTTATGCAGTTCTCGTGGTGAATGGGAGTTTATACTCTAGATTGAGGACTGTAAATCCAAGTTTGATAAGCAAGCTTGACATTGAGAAGGCTGAAGAGTGTTTAGGGGAGTTTTTGAGGTTGCTCAGATTATTATTTCTATTTTATTTGTTTCTCTTGCTTTATCTTAATAGTATCATTATGTATTCTGCATATAACATGTGCGACAATGACAGAGAAAATGTATGCCTGACTGGTTCAACCAGTGACTTTGGGTTTGAACGCCTCCAACCTGAAGACTGAGGTGATATTGGGTTGAGGTTGGAGCAGTCTCTCCAACTGTTTGGGCTAGTCACCTCTTGTATTGGCATTCAGCCTATGTCGTATTGTCCAAGACTCCAAATTATATTCCTACATTCTTTTAATTTTGTGCTGTAATATCTCATGGACATGGCCATAATGCCTTTTTATTTAGTTAGAGATTGTGGTGTTGATTTCTCCAAATGAGACAGGTTCAATCTAAATGATTTCCTTGTGTTGATGTAGGAATGGGGCGATCCTCGTAAAGAAGAGTTTTACTTCTACATGAAGTCATATTCTCCTGTTGATAATGTGAGCGTCAAATGGTTCCTATTCTATTGTTTTTTATTAATTAATTACTTTTTGCTTTTTTAACTCTTCTCAGCTCATACATTTCCTGCAAACCAGTAGGCCTACAGTGACGAACTCTCGGGATCTGGCACTGCTTGAATTGATTACTTTGTAGATAATTCTGAAAAGTTTGAACAAAACTTACAAAAAGAGCCATTGCCTTGTTTTGCACAGGTTAAGGCACAAAATTATCCAGCCATTCTTGTGACAGGTGGTTTACATGGTAAGATAAATTTTGAAAAATTTCAATTCTTCTGTCAGTTTCTTTTAATAGCCACATTAGTTCTTTTAACTATAGTGGCCTAGGTGGCAGAGTAAATCTGAAATGATCTAATTATCCTTACTAGTCTTCTGATGCTACTTAAACATGAAAATCCAAGGGATCCTAGCTAGATTGACGACAATTAAATTTTGCCCTGAACATGACATTTGTCAACATTTGGCACTTGATATGTGAACTGCTTTATTAAATACTCACTAATATTACCAACTTAGAAAAACTGTCAAATCTCCTATATGTTTTCAGAGCGTCAGGTGTTGTGCTTCTCTGGAAGCATCTATTAGGTTTTGTCATTTGTGTACCTTTTTCAGTTGGTTTCAGTATTTGTTGAATATGTAAAGGAATCTAGCGTAAGTATTGTATTTAGAAGTTAAAAACTCTTTTGGATTTTAACTTTTACTGCCTCTATACTAATTTATGTCCCTACCTACCTTTTCACTTTTCTGATGGGCTTTAACAAGGACTATGACCTATGAAGCACCGGCGTAATTTTGTTCGACACTTCTTGGATACAGACATGGCTTGTCGTACTCGTACACGTGTCAGACACATTGTGACCAGTATCAGTCACACCGTGTAGCATGACTAATTTATTGCTATTGTTTTTTGGTCTACACATCGGGGACACGCAGGGACACGTATCCTATGTCTGGACATGCCTCTGAAATGTGTTCAATATTAATTTTTTTATGAGAGAATCAAAAGAGACACTGCTTCTGAAGAAGCCCTCACTGAAAAAGAAAACCTATTTATGCATGTGTTCGAAATTTTGATGTAGACTATTTTTTAGATTTCATACATGTTTCTCTTCTTTTAATGTAGATTGTACTAATTTGATTATATTGTTATACTAATTTAGTAGAAAACATTTTAGTTAGGGTTATGTACCTTGTTTTAATCTTATGCTGGGTGTTGTGTCCATGACCATTTCATGTCCATGTCCCATATCCGTATCCGTGCTTCTTAGCTTATGACTTATGGTGGCATTTGCAAATTATATTCTCAAACCTTACAAAGCTGCATCTATGTAAATTTATCTTGATAGATAAAAACCTATCCAAGACAACGATTTCCTTCGTTATTTTATTGTTTAGTCCTGGAATAACTTGTATTTATTTAGGGTATATTTTGTTAGTAGGAGTGGACCGGAGTGAAAATTCTATTGCTGTTCCATCTGATTATCCACATTTGGTATGCTATTATTATTAATGTGAATTTTAATCCCACAGTAATGAGATAATCCTATTTCATTTCCACCTTGGGTGGTGACAAAATCCCATTACCCATTTCCATGGGGGACAATACTGCAATACATCTGTAGTCGAGTACATCTATTGGCCAGGTTTTTTAACCTGTTCCGTATTTAATTAATGCAATGAAGCCTGAAAAAATAATTAATTGTACAAGAACTATAAACTAGTATAAATAGTAAAGAAATATTTTAAAATGAGACTATCTTAATAAAGATAGCTAGTATGGATGTTTTAGCATTTTTTCAGTGGAAGTATCCATAAAAATATATATGTTCTGTGGAAGAATAATATTATCATACTCATGGTAAACAAATTATATTGACACTATGCTAAAAAGTCTGAAGAAGCAATAGCAGTAACTAATAAAAAAAAACTTTATATGGACTCACCTTATGTTGGTATGGGATTTCATGCTATTCCTTATTCCAATACTGTTATCCAAATGGAGTCCTCCTCTATTCATGGAGGAAAAATTAGTGAAACTTTATTTTATATTCTATGCTTTAAAACCTGTCCTATATCTTTCCAAAACTGCATCGTTTCATGGTTATCTTATAAAGCAAGCCTAGCATTCATTAGTAGTTGCTTAATTTGTGTATCCTACAGATATTATATTATTGTGCTTAAGGAAAGCTTCAAATTTTGTCTCAATTTACAAAATATAAGTGGGAAAACATTGTTCAGTATTTTTATGAATTCCTAGTCTTTGGGTTGCTCAAGCCACGTGGTGAATGTTTGGGCAAGCAACTAGTTCCAGCATGTGTGTTTATTGTGTACCTTAGGCTCCTTAGCAATTGAAACATAGATCATTTTATTCAATTCAATCGAATTCTTTGCAGAAGTAGACTTTGTGGGATTCATTGAACAGTAGGTGTTGATCCCCCAAAGCAGCTTAAATTAAGAATGGATTGGAGGACAGCCATTTTGTTCTCTTATCTGTTGCAAGATTTTCTTCTCATAGTATTTTGATCTGAAATTCAAATATTTTGCTACAGATCCACGTGTTATGTACTCAGAACCAGCTAAGTTTGTGGCAAAGTTGAGAGATACGAAGACTGATGATAATATACTGTTGTTCAAATGTGAACAAGGTGCTGGGCACTTTTCAAAGTCGGGAAGGTAATATTCAATATAGTTAAAATTTCTTCTATTTTGTATTTTATTCCTTTATTAGATGCTGAAGCGTTTAAGAAGATACACCTATCTTGTCATGTGTGAATAGAATATTGAGGCAAGACTGAAAATTCTGAATTGGATTAGTAGGGTAACATTTCAATGAAGATGTAATAGAAACAGTTTATGTAGGTTTTTCAGAGTACTTATGAAGTGTTATTGTTACCTAGGATCCACAGAGACAGGGGAAACTGTGTCAGGAGAATAGACTAATGGGAGAGACGAAACAGCAGAAGGACGAGACTGCGAATGAAGGTAAAAAACGTCAAAAGTACAAGTAAACTCATCGGAAGGCACATCATTCGGGAAAAGGATCAATAATAAGTAGATCCTCTTTGGGAAGAGGGGCGTATTTAAATGGTAGAGTAAAATATGAGAAACGTTCAAGAAACACAACATGACGAGAGAGAAAGAGGGTTTGGTTGACCTGTCGCCGCCGAAGGGGGCTGTCGACAAGGGTTTGGTGGTGCGACGAGGTGTAAGGCGAAGGTTTGGTGGTGCGGCGAAGGTCTGGTGGTGCGGCGAGATGGTCGGCGAGGGGTTGGTGGTGCGGCGAAGGTCTGATGGTGTGGCGAGATGGTCGGTGAGGGTTCTAGGTGGCTGTCGGCGACTGGCGGCTAGGGTTTTGGTGGTCCGACGACTGGCAGCGACTGGTTGGGTGGTCTGGCTAGGTTTAGGTGGCTACTAAGGTTACCAGAGGTCTAATGGCTTTGATACCATGTTAGCAGACATAATTAGGTTGAATGAAGGCGTTAACCCTAATTGAGTACGCAACAGTTTATGTATATAATAACAAGACCACATTACAAGATACGGTGTGTTCAACCACACCAGATAATAACAATAATAATAAAGTTATAATAATGATAAAGCTAACAGACAAATCAGGTGTCATATGATGAGAAGAATCGGAATCAAATATCCAAGTAATGGGGGAATACCAGTGAGATAAGAACTATGCAAACCTGTAGAGAACGTTGGCATAGCAGATGCAAGAGATTGGAGCCCAAAGGGTACCTGCATTGCCTGTGATTTGAAACTGCTCAAACAGAGAACGCACTAAGGAGATTGGAGCACCACCAAGCGATGAATCAAGCTATCATGAGCTAAATAGATTTTGCAAGCAAACCAATGTATTTTGCAAGTAAACCAATGTCCAAAATAACCAAAACCAAAGGGACCAAATCGGCAAGGACGAGAGAGCGTTGCAAATATCCGGCAAGATAGTCGGCATTGGTGGAGAGATCCGGCGAAGTTATCGGCAGCCAAAGAGAGTCTCGGCTGAGGCCAAACGAGAAAGAGTAGATTTGAGGTTTAAAGGTCGGCGCAGGAGGGAAGAATGGACGACGGCGGCGGCGCCGGAGAGAAGAGATGTCTGCGGCGGATTAGGGTTTGGAACCCGGCTCTAATACCACGATAGAAAACAAAGTAAATAATACTATTATTGGATATTGAGCCAAAAATGCTTAATTTACAATGAAAAGATACATCAAATTTATAGGCTATAGAACTCCTAATAATGGTAATAGACAACTAGGTAACTAAATCATAATAATGATAGTATAATGATAGTATATTTAGACAATCTTGATAATGAAAAAATATCCCAACATATATTCTTACACTCACATCCACCAAATTTGTAATAAACCGCAAAAATACATAAAAATGCTTTTTATCCAACAAAACCAGGATTAAATACAAAGTCAAACATTTATAACATTTTTAAACAGTAAAAACACATAAATCACATGTAGCACCCTTTTAAACCAAGATAGTTTAGAATCCTACCTCCAAAAGTTAAAAACTTGACACTTCAAGCACCGACGAGAAACCGAAATCACCAAAACGCGATTCCGTTTGGATGAACGCGAAGCCCACGGCGCGTATAGTAAGGATCGACTATCCCCACGGCAAGAACCGAGCCCGAACTAAGCTAAAAGCTAGAGAGAAGGCAGAGGGTTTGGATGTTCTTTCAAGAGGGAAAAAAAGAAGCTTGCAAGAGAAGTTTCGTTGCGAGAACCAATGCCACTAGCTGGCATTTAAGCACCCCACGCAGACAGACCGCCGATCGAGCGGTCCTGCACAGAAAAGTTTTTCAACTTTCTGCTGCGACGTCTGATAGGACCAGTATTGAAACCAACGTGCACTCTAGGCCAACACATGTATAAAACATATAGAAATATGCTTTTCTATAACGGTTAAAAACGAGAACCAACACGTTACATATATACATAACAAAAACAGAAAGAACCGGGACTCACAATATAGGCTATAGTTGAAACCGAATTACAATAAATCCTTTTTATTTGCTATTCATACTTATTTTGAATCTCAGTCCTATAAAGAAGCCTGTACTGATCCAAACTGGATCAATGCCATGCACGAAGAATTAACTGTTCTTCAGAAGACTCGTACTTGGGATTTGGTTCCACTGCCTGCCGATAAAAACCTTATTGGATGTAAGTGGGTTTACAAAGTTAAAACTCATTATGATAGTTCTCTGGAGTGCTATAAGGCCCGGTTAGTTGTTAAGGGATTTTCTCAAGAGTATGGCATTGATTACGAGAAAACTTTTACACCCGTGGCTAAGATGACTACAGTTCGTATTTTGATTTCTGTTGCTGCCATTCGTCAATGGCATCTTTTCCAGTTGGATGTCAAGAATGCATTTCTCAATGGGCATCTCAATGAGGAAGTTTATATGCGCCCTCCTTCAGGTCTCCCTCATCCTCCTGGTACTGTTTGTCGTCTTCAGCGTGCCTTTTATAGTTTGAAACAGTCTCCTCATGCTTGGTATGAGCGTTTTCTTTCTACGGTTACTCAGATTGGTTTCACCCCTAGTACTCATGATTCTGCTCTTTTTCTCCGCCATAATTCTACTGGGTTGGTTATTTTGTTATTATACGTGGATGATATGATCATCACCAGTTCTGATTCTGTTGCTATCTCTGAAGTGAAACAGCATTTGTTCTGTACATTTGAAATGAAAGATTTGGATCATTTGCGATATTTTCTTGATATAGAGGTTGCTTCTTCCCCCACGGGTTATCACCTCTCAATCAAAATATGCCACTAAGGTGATCCATCGTTCTCATCTCATTGATGATAAAGTCGTGGATACTCACATTGATTTGCATGCTAAATTCTTTCCCTCTGATGGCGTTCCTCTTGAGGATCCCACTGTCTATCGAGAGCTAGTTGGGTGTCTGGTCTACCTTACTGTGACTCGTCCTGACATTGCGTATGCCGTACACGTGGTGAATCAATTTGTTTCTGCTCCTCGCTCCACTCATTGGGCAGTTTTGCTTCGTATTTTGCATTATGTTCGTGGCACTATTTCTCAGAGCTTATTCTTTTCTTTGTTTTCACCATTGACTCTTCGGGCTTATGTTGATGCTGATTGGGCTGGTCATGTCTCTGATCGCAAGTTTACTACTGGATTTTGTGTATTTCTTGGTGACTCCCTCATTTCTTGAAAAAGTAAAAAACAGTCAGTCATTGCTCATTTTACTGCTGAAGTTAAATACCGTGCCATGGTTCATGCTACTGCTGAGATTGTTTGGCTCCGTTGGCTCCTCTCTGATTTGGGTCTCTCTCTCTTCTCCTACTTCTCTTACTTCTCTCTACTGTGATAATAAGAGTGCGATCCAGATAGCTCATAATTCTGTCTTTCATTTGTTAAGAATAATGGAAAGCCGTACTCTAATGGGTAGGCGAGCTCTTATTTATAATAAATTTAGAGAACACTATTACAATTATACACCTACATACGCCGGATAATAACATAATAGTAATATAATAATAATAAGCTACTAACACCCCCCTCAAGTTGGAGCATATATATCTACCAAGCCCAATTTGTTACATAAATAGGAGACACGCGAACCCGGTAAAGATTTAATAAAAATATCAGCCACCTGTTCCCCTGTAGGGATAGACCCAAATGTAACAACACATTTTTGATATTCATCACGGATAAAGTGGCAGTCAACCTCAATGTACTTCGTTCGCTCATGAAAGGCTGGATTTGTGGCAATATAAATAGTAGAGGTATTATCAACCCAGAGTCTAGCAAAGCCTTTAAGTGGAAAGTGTAACTCTGTTAAAATCTGCTGAAACCACATAATCTCAGCAGTTGCTAATGCCATAGCTTGGTACTCGGTCTCAGCACTAGACCGGGATACCACAGTCTGCTTCTTACTATTCTAGGAAATCAAATTCCCACCAACAAATATAGAGTAACCAGATGTGATGTGGATCTTCTATCAAACGTACATCCAGCCCAATCAGCATCAGAATACCCTTCCATTCCCATATGACCATGATCTGAGAACTGGATTCCCTTACCTGGATTTTTGTGTAAGTACCGAAGAGTACGTAACACTGCTTGCCAATGGGGAACACGAGGATCAGACAAAAACTGACTCACTACACTCACTGGATAAGTAATATCTGGACGAGTCATGGTCGTAAGATAATTAAGCTGTCCCACTGTACGTCGATATTGTTCAGGATTCGGAAGAACCGCTCCTTCTTTCGGCTCTAGCTTGACACTAGACTTCATAGGTGAGTCAACTCCTTTAGCATTCATATATCCTGCTTGTTCTAGAATATCAAGAATATACTTTCGCTGAGAAATGAACACACCTTTAGCATTCCTGGTTACTTCAATATCCAGGAAGTATTGAAGTTCACCAAGATCTTTGGTCTGAAACTTAGTGCCCAGAAATGACTTAAGCGCAACAATCCCTCCACTGTCACTACCGGTAATAACAATGTCATCCACATAAACAACAAGTAATATGCGACTCGCAGAGGTATGTCGAAAGAATACAGTATGATCCTTTGCTGACTGCCGGAGACCAAATTTCTGGACAACTGAGCTAAAACGGCCAAACTTGACCCTGGGAGACTGCTTCAAACCATATAATGAACGTCATAGCCGACAGACATGGTTAGACCTCCCCTGAGCAACAAAGCCAGGTGGTTGCTTCATATAAACTTCTTCCTCCAAATCACCATGCAGAAATGCATTTTTCACATCGAGCTAATACAACGGCCACTGATGGGAAGCAGCCAAAGACAAGAAGAGACGAACTGAGGTCATCTTTGCAACAGGGGAGAATGTATCAAAGCAGTCAAGACCATAGGTCTGAGCATATCCCTTGGCCACCAAACGGGCTTTCAATCTCTCAAGAGTGTCATCAGAATGAAGTTTGACAGCATAAACTCACTTACATCCAATAGCTGTCTTCCCAGGAGGAAGACGTACTAGGTCTCACGTATGATTAGCCTCAAGGGCATTCATCTCCTCAATCATAGCCTGGCGCCAACCTGGATGAGAAATGGCATCTACAACAGAGCAAGGCAAAGTATG
>JAULJZ010179416.1:0-17570 GCA_032270985.1 Heliamphora pulchella
TGGGGGGGTAGGTGGGGGTGGGGTTGGATGAGATGGGGATAAGAGATTTGGGGATGGGGCATGGTGGCTGGTGTAGTTTTTTTTTTTAATTATTTAAAAATTAATAAAAATTTATAGTGTTTTGATAAGAATTTAGTATTCGCACCGGACTTCCTTCAACGCTAAGCAATCTATAGTTAACTAACAGAAAAGTAATTAAAAAAAAAACTATACAAAAATCTTAAACTATCAAAACAAATTCTAAAGAACAAATTAAAATTAGAACTATTACGCAACTGCGCTTTTTATCTCCAGTAATGGCGCCAAAGATTGATGCGTGTCGCTTCATACCAAAAATAAATATTTAAAATCCTAAAATTAATAACTATTTGGTAAATAGCAGTTAAATTCAGGTATCATTCCGACATGGACAAATAGGCTAAATTACTGTATTTCTAGATTAGTATTTAAAATTAATTTGAAATAGAATTTGATTGAGATTATGAAATATGATTGATTTGAATAAAATAAATTAATAAAAACTACTCTAAATGATATCCAAGATTTCTAAAGTTTGAATCCACCCTAACTAATATTTTAGTTTCATTTAGACTCTATTTCTTTTAATTAGTTCAATCCAATCCGGTTACGACTACAAAACTGACACGGATTACCAAGAGGATAAGGTCAAATTCAACCTGGCATATCATATCTAAGATTATGGCACACATCGTCCGAGTGATCCCGGCACGACCCGTTCTATCCAAGTATAAAATTTCTCACGTTTTGAATAAGAATAAGAACATATAACAATTGCATGATCTCATTTTTACAATCATAGAAAGTAAGAATGGAAATAGATTATCAAATTAAAAACTCGTTGATCAGAAGTCAACGTTTTTAAATTATATAATGAATTGAATCCAAATTAAAAAGACATAAAAATCTAAACTACTCATAAACTACCGACTAGAGATTCATCATCCCCTAGGAAGAAGAAGATTAGTCACTCATGTTTCGACTCGAATCCATTAAAGGGTGAAGAAGAATTGGTTCCCGGGCCTCTGTCTTCGTCTTCCCATCACTTTCCGAGCCTCCAGAGTCATTTTTAGATAAGTTAGAGTTCAAATTTTATCTGATATAAAGTGATCTGAATGATTTTCCCAAACCATGTATTAATGGAGTTGATTAACGCTCCTTGTTGCAGTATTTTAATCAAACTGTGATTGCTCCGTTCTATCCGAATGCTTTTGCTCCGGTAGATATTCCGTCTGGACACCCAATAAGTCCGTCTGATCGACAATGTTTATGCCATATTCCCATCCGGACACGGGTGTGTCCGTCCATATGATTTTGCCTTGAATTTCCCTTTTTGCCCTCTTTTTCACTTTTTGATTCATTTTAGCTAATTTTTCTACCATCTCGCTTCTTCTTCTGATGCTAATACTGAAACACTTTTAAAATATATTAACAAATATATAATCAAAACTTAACGAAGCATACTTTGTAAAATTTGATCGACACTTTTACGTACAATCAGAATTTATGAAGTTCAAAAAATACTATTTTATTAATAAGTGCCAAACCCAACTTATAGAGGTCCATGTGCCGTGCCCATTCATGTTTTAATTTCAACTTAATTCAACTTTAATTAGAAGCTGTTAGGGCGCTCTTAGAATTTGAGTTTTTCTTCTTAAAAGGCAGGTTAAAAGATGGATTGTTTGGTTTTACCAAAAAAAAAAAGCTGTTTTGACTTATTTTTAGAAAGAAAAAATTTCGATTAGCATTCTTAACAATTTAACAATTTTTATTGGATAAATGATAATAATGAACTCAACAAGAGTCAACACCATTCTCACAAAGAAAAAATAATAATCAAAAAGCTATAGTAAACAAACTTAAAAGCAAAAAAATAAAGATATATCAGACATTTTAATAAAAAATAAAAATAATAATAAATAAGTCATTCCAAATAATTTTAAAAGTCAAATATTACATCCCACTTAGATATAAACTCTTTAATTAATGAATAATTGTGTCTAGCATTTTAATTAAACTTAACTGAAGACTTAAATGAAGGGATGTGAAGTCAACATAAAAATTCACCGTCTTCATATTATTCTGGGTTCTTAAAAACAGATAAACATTGACCTCTCAACTTCAGCGTTGAGAAAAGATGTATGAGTGTGGGATTTTAAAGTTAGGGAGTGTTTTGTTATTGAGATTTTCCCTTGTCGAAATCATGAACTCAATTTAATTGTGTAAGGTCCTTTAGAACGAATCAAACAAAGGATAATATTGATGAGGTAAAATATGTAGACGATCAGAAACACAGAACGGAGAGAGAAAAGGTTAGGTAAAAGAGAAAACTAATTGAGTATGGAATAATGGCAGAATGAACAATGTATCTGTCTATCAAGTCTGATCGATCCGAAGGCATGATTATCCTCCTATTTATAGCATTCAGAGAAACTATGTTGAGGTTTGGATAGGACTCTTTCAATAGGTCAAATCGGATCATGAAATGCGATATTAGAGAATCAAGGAATTCTATCCGAAAATCAATCAAGTAGCGTTCTACTCCAACTCAACTAAGTTGGCTACCAGATGACCCGTGGGTACCCGACCCACTAGGGTTACCTGACCCACTCGACCCATTTGGGTAGAGTAATATGGGTGTCAACCGAGCGACTTAAGTGAGTCAATTGAGTAGGCCAAGTAGCTCGACAAATTCTTTTCCTTAGCCACCAAATCACGTCTCCCAACGTACTGTGCAGGATTGTACTGCCATTTTTTCATTGTCTCTAAGACAGTCTTTCGATTCTCAGATGAATCTATGTTGATATAGTATGTGCTGTTATAGACACCTCAATTTGACCTCGCCCAATTTTAGGTGAATCCGATGATGAAAACAATTAGAATGGTATCTCAGTACGATCCTCGAAAAATGATCCAAGCTCGATATTTGAACCCAATTATCAAAACCTTCAAACCAATAAAATTATGTTGAACCACCAATAACTTGATATGCAAGTTATTTCAAATGTTGCGACCGCCATATTCATTGCGGCGACCGCCAATCAAACCTCTTGAAAACCCTAGCCAAAAGTGGCGACCACCACCTTCAACCTGGCGACCGCCAACTTGCATTGTAGCGACTACCAATAGAAGCTCTTGGAACCTTTTCAAACATGGCGACCGCCAACTCATGACATGGCGACCGCCAACTCTAAATGGCCTAGCGTGTCCCAAAACGTGTCAGCATCTTATTGGTTGAAAAATTCTATAAATATCGTACCCCAACATATGTTTTGAAAACAGAATTTAAGAGAGAGATCTAGTGAGAGAAGCTCTGCCGAGTCGCCGAGCAATTCTGAGCCCCAACGCCGAAACCCTGCTGAAATACCAAGAGCTAAACCCCCGATACCAAAGTTCTGAAACTCTAGTTTGGATCATCGCCTGAGAATCGAATTGCTCATTACCATTTCTCAACTCGAGGATTCTTTAGCGATCCAAGTACTTTACATGGATCCCCGGTCATTCTAGCTCCATTTTCTACCTCTTTGGAGTGATCGAGTTAATTTGATTGTTTTATCTTTATTACATTTTAGCATTGCTTATAGTTACTTTATTTATATTTAAATTCAAGTTTTAGTTTATTTAGCTTATTTATTTTGTTTATTTGTTTACTCGCATTAAATTAATTAAATATATTAAATAGTGCTAACATAATTTAAGAATACGACTAAACAATGTCATTATTATTATAAATGCACTTACATTTATATGGGTGTAGTTGTCAATACTGCATTCATATTTGCAAATTAAATAGTTGTATTTAGCCTTTTTTTTTCTTTTAATAGCATTCTATTTTATTTTCTTTTCTTTTCTTGTAATATTAATTTGATATTCTTTTACTTTTAATTTTGGTTTAATGTTCTTTTATCCGCATTTATTTTTCTTTTTCTTTAAATGTTAATTTCAATTTTTTTCATAGTACTTATCTTATTTTTCTTTTCTTTTATTTTGTTAAATTCAAAAATCACAAAAAACCCTTTTATACTAGTTAATATTCTTTTTATTTTTTTTATTTTCATCTTTTAAGTTAGTAGTTTAGTTTTTCTCTTCTAATAATAATTGAAATTCATTTGTCCATTTCATTTCCTTTATTTTTCTTTTCTTTTTGTTTTGTTTAAAAATGTTAAATATAAATAGTTAGATTTTTTTTCATTAGTTTAATAGCATTTTCTAAATCTTCTTATTTTGACTTAATTTTTCTTTTGTAAATTTTTCCTTTATTTCTTTTTCTTTCAAATTAAATATTCAAATATTCCCTTATCATATTAATACATAAAACACTTGTTATTAGGTTTCATTATTTTTCTTAGGTAAACTTTTTAATATAGAATTTTCACATTACTTTTATTTTGGTTATATTTTTTATAGTTTAAGAATATATATATTTTATATGTTAGTTTAGTGTTATGTTTAGAATAGTTTAGCTTATTTTGTAGCAAATCATGTTTAAATAATTTTATTATTTTTTAGCATATTTTTGCTCTTTTATTTGAATCATGTTAGTTTAGATTGTTTTAATAATATCGCATGTGGGAGTGCTCCATGTATCCTTTAATTAGAAATTGCATGCCGTAAAACTAAAAAAAAAAATTTGACACTAGTTTTATTTGACGTTTTATATAGGTATGTTATATATTTTATATATTTAATTTTAGATGTCCTCTCTTTGCCTACAACTTCTTTTATTTGAATGCATTTGAGAAATCCTATCAAAAAATCAATAATGATTAGTAGAGGACAACCTTACGGTTGGGCGAACGAGGTGCCTAACACCTTCCCCGATTCATACTTTAGCCTCTGAACTCTTTTTTTTCACTAGTTAAACGTTTTAAAGATCTGTAGCATTTTTTTGTTTTTCTTAATTTTTTTCAAAAACTAAGTGGCGATTCTATTTTCAACAAAAAAGAGTTTTTAAAATTTAACTTTCAAGGTGTTAAAATATTTTTCAAACATACTTAAATTTTCATATTTTTGACCATTTCCAAAACCCCAAAATCTCGGTGCCACAGTATTTTCTAGCGACTCTGCTTGGGAACTGGTTTATAAAAATCAAATAAGAGGGCTATACTTGAAAACATCATTGGTTCTTAATATGTATTTCTCATTTGCATTATTGCATGCATGTGCATTGTTCTTCACACTCCCGTACCTGGTCGACTCAATACCCCGATCGTTTATCCGTTTCGGGGATTGTTGGGAAGGCGGGCAAACCTTACTGACTGTACGCTTTCATAGGTGCAGCAAAAAAGTACGGGTGTACCGTTTGACCATATCCTGCACCACTCTAGGCATATGAGGTATATACCTGACTCTACTCAGAAGGTACCATGTTCGATTGACCAAAATCGGCATTTTGCATATAGTAGCTTAGAACCCTCTATTAGGTGCTGCTAAACCTAGTAGGATTGTGTGTTTTGTTAATTATATGTTTTAATTGCATTTGTTAAGATTGTTTGTTTAGCTTAGGCTAGTTCCTTTTTCGGGTTTGACTCGAATTTTCTATTATTCTTTGATTAGGGTAGCTTTTCGCCTTTGGATTCTTACCCGGACTTTGTTCTTTACCTTGTTTGGATTTCACGCCATAGTTTTCTCCTTGGGGTCATACCCGTGTTTTGTTTTGAAGCCTCTAGAATAATTTTTCTCCCTTCTATGTTCTTCCTGGATTGTTGGTTTCTTTCCCGTTGTTTTGTTAGGCTTGCTTCCTTCGAACTTTTGTTATACCCGTGTGAGCTAGTTCTGTTTCCCTACCGGAACGCTGCCCGTTTCTCCGTTTGGGTATCTGAGATATTTGCTATCAGTCGTCAAAATTCTTGTCCAAGAAGTGTTTGATACTGGTTATTCTGCTTTTGGGATCCAAGTTTTCTTCGGGTTTAAATCATTGAGCCGGAAAGATTACAATCGACATGTGTCTGGGGGAGATCAGGGTCAGGCATACTCTATAGAATATCCGAACAGTCAGCTGAAATGGCAGAGAATGAGATAAACCAGATTCATAGATGGCTTTTCCGGGTACAACCAGATTCTGATGGATGCCTTGTTTTAATAGACAGTACAGCGAGGCATACCTTATTATTATTCATGAATGACTTCTCCGGGTACAACCAGATTCTGATGAATCCCGAGGACAAAGAAAAGACAGCATTTACCACACCTTGGAGTACCTATTGTTATCATGTAATGTCGTTTGGTCTGAAAAATGCAGGGACAACCTATCAGAGAGCTGCCACTACTTTACTACATAACATGATACATAAGGAGGTCGAAGTGTACGTGGATGACATGATAGTCAAGTTCAAGAATCGGGATGGCCACATCGTAGCACTGCGAAAGTTTTTTGAAAGGAGTCGGAAGTACAAGATACGGCTCAACTCACAGAAGTGTGCCTTCGAGGTTACCGCCGGAAAGATGCTTAGGTTTATGATCACTCAACGAGGCATTGAAGTCGATCATTCAAAAATCAAAACAATTTTAAAAATGCCTCCTTCGAAGACTGAGCGAGAAGTTAGTGTCTTTCTGGATAAGATACAGTTCATCAATCGATTCATCGCAAAATTGACAACTACCTGTGAGCCACTCTTCCGTCTGCTGAAGAAAAGAGTCGAGTTCGAATGGGATCAGAAATGCCAAGACGCCTTTGAAGCTGTACAACAGTACCTGTAAAATCCTCCGATTCTAGCTCCTCCCGAACTTGATAAACCACTGATTCTCTATTTGTTAGTGACTGATTTGGCTATGGAATGTATGCTGGCGCAAGAAGGTGAAACTGAAATCGAAAAGGCTGTCTACAACTTAAGCAAGAAGATGACGGGGTCAGAAATACGATACACACCACTAGAAAAGACAATTTGGGCTTTGGTTTGGGCTTCCCGAAAACTAAGGCACTACAAACTGTCTTTCACGGTGAATATCATCTCCCGGATGGACCCATTGAAGTACTTGTTTGAGAAGCCGACATTGACAAGAAGGTTTGCTCAATGGTTGCTGTTGTTATCCGAAATCGATCTCAGATATGTCACCAGAAAGTCAGTCAAGGGTAGAGTAGTGGCAGAATTCCTGGCCGACTAACCAGTTGAGGGGGGTGAGAACACAGAGTTCCAGTTTCCTGACAAACAGCTGATGAAAGTCAGGAATGACAAGTAGACTCTATATTTTGATGGCGCATCCAATCAATATGGCTATAGAATAGGAATCCTTCTTGTCACTCCTGACGAATCACACGTCCCTTTGTTCTTGAAGTTCAATTTTGAAGTCACCAATAATCAGGCTGAGTATGAAGCATGTTTAGCTGAATTGGAGGCAGCCTTAGAATTAAGGACAAGGAAGCTGGAAGTCATCAGACAGTCGGCACTGGTGGTTTCACAAGCAAGAGGAGAATGGAAGGTCAAGGATGTGACATTGATCCTCTACTATCAAGAGCTAGAGAAACTGATACCGTATTTCGAATCAGTGATCTTTACCCATGTACCAAGACTACAGAACAAGTTCTTCGACGCACTGGCCACCTTAGCATCCATGATTGACATACCATCTGGGGTCAGAATGAGGCCTTTGATAATCGAACAGAAAAAAAAGGCCGGCATACGAGACGACGACTGCGATCGAAGAAAGCACTGACAACCTTCCATGATATTTTAATATCCAGAACTTCGTGGAGAAAGGAGAATATCCCAAGTTTGCCAACAAAAAAGACAAGAGAGCAATACGACAATTATCCGCACAGTTTGTCTTTTGCGGTGGAAGACTATACAAACGAGGGCATTCTGGGGTCAATAAACTATGTGTTAACACTGAAAAAGGCCAAGAGCTGATGAAAGGAAATTTGACACTAACTCTAAAAATCTTCAAATTGAATGGAGGAGAGGAATTTAGTAGCAATAAACTCAAACAATTCTTACTTAACCAAGGCATATTACACTAGAAAACCTGTCCTCATACACCCTCCCAAAATAGAGTAGCAAAAAGAAAACATAGGCACTTGGTGGAGACTGCCATAACACTCCTACACCAATCACACTTACCCCTTCAATTCCGGTTTGATGCCTTGGCCACTGTCACTTTTCTTGTGAATAGATTACCAAGCTCTCAACTTGAAAATCTGTCCCCCTATGAAGTTTTGTTTCAAAAACCACCTGATCTTTGTTTCCCTTGGCTCAAACCATATTCAAGTCATAAGTCGGAGCCACAATCCATTTCTTATATTTTCATTGGATATCATTCTACAATGAAGGGATATAGATGTTCTGATCCAATTACGAAGAAAATCTATATCTCTAGACATGTTATATTTGATGAAAATTGCTTTCCATACACTTCAAAATCTTCAGAGTTTACTCAACCCACTTCTAGTGCACCTATGTTACAATTACAAAACTTCTTTTGGCCTGTATCGCCATTATCAAACACAACTGAAAATCTTGATACAGGTGGGTCAACTTCTCCTTATGATTATACTCGACATGATTCCACAAATACAATACCATCACCCCATTTCTATGGTCTATCTCCACATCACTCCAACACTTCCCTAAGTCCTATAAATCAGATTACTGCCACTCCCAACAGTCGGCCAACTGTTAGATCTCAAACTAACATTCACCCTATGATCACAAGGTCTAAACATGGTATTTCCAAGCCCAAAATGCCCTTGTGTTTATCAGCCAAAGCCACTTCAACTGATTTACTAACAACTGAGCCAACAACAATTAAACAAGCCTTACATGCTCCACAATGGCTCCAAGCTATGCAGAATGAATATCAAGCTCTTCACAAACAAGGCACATAGACTCTAGTACCCAAACCTCCAGATAAGAACATTATATTGGATGTAAGTGGGTATTTAGAATCAAAATCAAAAGAGATTCAAATGGTTCCATTGCCAAGTACAAGGCAAGGTTAGTAGCAAAAGGGTACCTCCAAGAAGAAGGAAAAAATTTTCAGGACACGTTTAGTCCTGTGGCCAAGCAGCACACCATTAAAACAGTTTTATCTATACCTTTACACTTTAATTGGCCAATTAGACAAATGGACATCTCCAATGCCTTTCTACATGGAAAATTGGAGGAAGAAGTTTACCTCTCTCAACCTCTAGGTTTTATTGATTCATCTAAACCAGATTTTGTGTGCAAGCTACATAAGGCATTATATGGCCTTAAACAAGTTCCTAGAGCTTGGTATTCAACCTTTTCTTTCTTCCTATAGTCAGTTGGTTTCATCTCCAGTCATTGTGACAATTCACCCTTCATAAAGAAAACTGAAAACCATATAACCATCCTGTTAGTATATGTCGACGATATTCTCATAGCTGGAAGTGATCAACTTCACATACAAGAGCTTATTCAGCAAATGCATTTGGTATTTTCAATGAAAGAGCTAGGAATGGTATCCTATTTCCTTGGTATATCAGTTGAATCAACAGCAACAGGACAGTTCTTATCTCAAAGAAAGTATGCTGCATAAATCTTGATGAAAGCAGGGATGCAAAAATGTAAATCATGTCCATCCCCTCTTCCTACAAAACCCTCATGTGCCAAAGATACTTCTCCTGTTTGATCAACCAGCCTTCTGCAGAAGCATTGTAGGAGCTCTTCAATACCTGACTATTACAAGACCTGATCTTGCCTTCTCTGTAAATCAAGCCTGTCAACATATGCAAGCACCTATGGTTGCTGATTTCAACTCAGTAAAAAGAATACTGAGGAATGTCCACGGAACTCTAAACTGTGGCTTGCAATTCACTCCAGGAGCTTTTGATCTTCGTGGGTTCTCTGACTCAGATTGGGCTGGAAGCATAACATATCGAAAATCCACAACTGGCTACTGAGTTTTTCTTGGACCAAACCTCATAGCTTGGTCTGCTAAAAAACAGCCAACAGTGGCTCGATCCTCAACAGAACCAGAATATCGAGCCTTAGCACAAGCTACTGCTGAGATCTCTTGGTTAAAAATGCTTCTATGAGATCTACATATTCCTCAATCTTCTCCTCCAACTCTATGGTGTGATAACTTATCAGCTGTCTTTAGCTTCTAACCCAGTATTTCATGCACGCACAAAGCACATAGAAGTGGACTATCACTATATAAGGGAACAAGTTGTAGCCAAGCGGCAAGCACATTAAAGTTCAATACATTTCAATTTCTGATCAAATCGCTGATATCTTCACTAAGTGGACTATCACCATATCAGGGAACAAGTTGTAGCCAAGCACATTAAAGTTCAGTACATTCCAACTTCTGATCAAATCGCTGATATCTTCACTAAGTCTTTGCCTCCTAGATTTAGATATTTACAATCCAAGCTCATGGTGACTTCTCTCCCCATTAGCTTGAGGGGGGATGTTGAAGTATGTATGACAAGAGTTGCTGACGAATGCCCAAGCTCAGCAAGAGGCTTAGCAGCCTGCCCAAGCTCAATAGCAGGCTTAGCAGCAGGTTCAGCAGCAGCAGCTTCCCAAGTTAGTCTAGTGCAGAGCCCAGCAGCAGCAGCACAGGCTGCCACCACTCAAACTAGGCTAGTGCTACAGAGCCCAGCAGCAGCAGCACAAACTAGTCTAGTGCAGCAGCAGCAAAAAGAGAGCAAAGCTAGTCTAATGAAGCAACAGCAAAAGGAGGACCAAACTAGTCCAGTGCAGTAGCAGCAGAAAAACCTGTTAAAGACCAAGCTAAAATCAACACTAAGCCAAGTGAACAAGCATCACGAGACATTACAGCTGTAACCAGATGTACTGACAGCTGTAATAAAAGTTCCCAAGTCAGTTATTCAGGAGGGAAAAGAGAGTCAAAAGAGAAAGGCTAAGTCAGTTCGTTAGTTAGAGTGTGTGTATCAGTTTCTTCTTAAGAAAGTTAGAGTGTGACGATCGTATATAATAGATACATATTGTAAACAAAATAATCAATCAATGAAGTTTCTTTCAGTCTTTCATATGAATCCCAATTTTCTTCACCCCAAGAAGAAATCATCTACATTTCACCTACATCAACATCACCAGTTGATATTATCAACTTCACCCAACCAAAGTATTAGTAACCTACATCATCTTCATTTCAGCTACCCACATCTACCATTAAATTTAGGTCATATCTACTGGATACACTAGTTTTCCTCTTTAATTCACAAGCTTTAGAATAGATCAATGCATGACAAAAGACCTTGGTTGCTCTCTTCTCTTTGAATGATTGGGATGTTTAGATAGCCTACTTCTACTTGGAGTTATAATAGTCCATTCTTCTCCTTTCACATCTCTGATATGCATTCCCCCACACCCATTATAGGCACACCATAGAATTTCACAACTAAATTCACATACCATATCTTCAATAATAGAATCAAACCTAGTGCTTAATTATATCTCTCAAAAGAAAGCGTGGAAAAAAAATTGCAAAAGAGAGAGAGAGAGAGAGAGAGAGAGACAGAGAATGAACGAATCCTATATCACGAAAAAGAAAAAGAAATTGTCACCCATCCACAAACACCATTAACAAATACCATCTCTACAAAAACTTGTTCAAAGGTTGACATTATTTGTATGAATTTATGAACGAATCCTATATCACGAAAAAGAAATAGAAATTGTCACCCATCCACAAACACCATTAACAAATACCATCTCTACAAAAACTTGTTCAAAGGCTGACATTATTTGTATGAATTTTAAGAATTCACTTGATGGTTATTGCAATTATTCCAAAATGGAACAAAAGCCATAAACAAAATATGAAAAATGCTAATCACCATTCACTAGACTATGAATAATGCGCAAAAAGTGCATTGATATACATGACAAGTGTATATCCATGAAAGTGTACTGATATCTACAAAATGTGCATTAGACTATTTTTGGCATTATTGGATTATCCGCGGTAGTCAAACAGACTGATAAAATATTTATATGAGTAAATTTTAATGCATGATAAAAAATAAAAAAAAAATGGTCACACTAATCATCAATTATCAGAGAGTGCTTCTTGAGGTGTAATATAGATTTATCCATATCTACAAGAATTGAGTCTTATAGCTGCACATATGTATAAAGAAGCTACTATGTATTCAATCTAATGGTTGATAAAGAATGTCGTGTTACAAAAGGATAAATGGAGGCAATATACATTTTGAAGGGGAAAAGTGCAGTATAATGCATCCTATTTGTCATTGCGATATTTCCTAATTATGAACCCTTCTGAACAGCAATAAGCATGACAATTAAGATAGGAGAAACAAGAAAAATAATATATGGGAGGGCTTGACTCAGTGCAGCTTCTTCAACTTCAGTGTCTTTGAAGGGGTATTTAGCTTTATCTTGAATAAATGCTTCAAAATAACTTTGGTAACCAGTGCTTGTTGGAGAATGGTTTGTGCTCTTAATTCTCATCATTTCCATTGCCTGCAATCAATTTTTTTATTTAAACGCGCCACAAGAAGAATCTAGAAAAAGAAAAGGTTCCATGCTAAAATCCAAAACAACATATGGATGGATCCTAAACACACACGGCCTTGTTTCTTATCACCAGTGTTGAGTAGAAGGGGGCAGTTTTTGATGGATTGAGGCTGCATGTGTGCAATAGGGCAGTGGATTCAGTGAATCACTTGTTGCTTCATTAATTGCTCTGTGATGGTGCAGTCATGGAACTTATTTCTATCTTCGTTTGAGTGATACCTAGATCAGTGAATAAGCTTTTGGAGTGTTGGCATAGGGGTTGTCCCAAGAAAAGGAAGAGGGTTTGGAACATGGTGCCCCTCTCTATTTTTTGGTGTCTCTAGAAATAGATGAATCTTTTGAGGGTATGGAGTGCCCGCGCCTTTTTTAAAGAGTGTGGTGTTATCACCACTCGACTTTTGGTCCCATGGAGTTCACCCTTTAAAAGTTTTTTTGAGAGATTTACACATACAAGCAGTATAGGTTTTTTTGGGGGTAGTCTTACTTTGCCTTGGTATATTTCGTGTACATGCTGCCACTTTTGGTGTTTCAATTATGTATTATTTACTTGTCAAAAAAAAGTGTCGTCCGAATTTTGAATTTGGAAAACGATAACCACCACAAAAGCTTGGTAATTAGTAGCAAGCTATGTTGCATGCACTCTTCTACATGAATGAAGTACCCACGTTTGACTCTCAAAACTTGGGTAAAGATATGAAATGTGTGTACAATATCGGTATAAAATTCTGCATGAAATACTCTATGGCTCTTTGTACATACTAATAGTAAAATAACATAATTCAATAATTTTGGTCTACCTTCAAAAAGGTATAGCTATCTATTTATAATAACAAAGAAGGATTACAGAAAATGAAGAAAATAACTTGCAAATCAAATCACAATCAATAAAATACTAACTTCCTAATATATTGATTTCAATAATAAAATTATAATTAGCGAGATCCTAATTTCTTAAAATATATTATTTCCAACACTCCCCCTCAAGCTGGGACAGAGATATCAATCAAACCCAGCTTAACAATTGATGACTTAAACAGAGATGGTTCCACTGGACATGCTAAGAATCGGTCTCCGGACGTAACTTTTCAGTTTCCAAAAACCAACTAAATTTTAAAAAAGGCTACTGGAACAATAACAGTAGCCACAAAAAACAAGAACAATACTACTGGAGTAACATCAGTAGCTCTTAAAAATAAGAACAATGCTACTGAAACAACGGTAGCTACCAAAAACAGGAACAATGCTATCGGAACATCAGTAGCCCTAAAAAACAAGAATAATGCTACTAGAACAACGGTAGCCACCAAAAATAAGAACAATGCTACTAGAACAATATCGATAGCCCCCAAAAACAAAAACAATGCTACCAGAACAACATCGGTAGCCACTAAACGCCGGCACAACATCAGTAGCCACAAAAAACAAGAACAATCCTACCAGAACAATATCGGTAGCCCCAAAAATAAGAAAAATGCTATCGAAACAACATCGGTAGCCCCTAAGAACAAGAGCAATGCTATCGGAGCAACACCAATAGCCCCCAAAACCAAAAATAAGAACAAAAGAGTAATTATTCTCCAAAAAGTGTGCTGTTAAAGCCTACAATATAACCAAGGAAGTACAGTAATCTAGAACTCACAACCCACAACGGCGGAGAAGAGAAGGAACGGCGACGGCTGCGAAGAAAAACAATAAAAGACCAGCAAAGGTGAACAAAGACCAGCGGCAGTGGTTGCGGTGGTGGTGAGGGAAAACCAACGACCGCGGCAAGACTTCGATGGTGACGGTATACAAGCGACAGATTTGCGATACCAGTGAAGGAATACAAGCGACAAAGATGAGGGAAAGCAATGATGGCGGCTAGGGTTTCTGGATAGTTTTTTTTTTCTTCTTCATATTGTCTTTGATACTAAGTAGAATAACAGAATTTAATAATTTTAACTTATCTTCAAAGAAGTATAGCTATTTAATTTTAATAATAAAGAATGATTACAGAAAATGAAGAAAATAACTTGCAAATCAAATCACAATTAATAAAATCCTAACTTCCTAATATGTTGATTTCAGTAATCAAACTATAATTAACGAGATCCTAATTTCTTAAAATATAATATTTTTCAACACTAATTTTTCTTGAGAATTAAAAAAAATATATTAAAAAGAAATAATTAGCATACAAGTATGGAATTTTAATTATTGCTACAAGTATTTAATTACTAAGCTAAGCATTGACAGAAGGGTTATATTAAAAATATAAATATTTTGCAGTGGTCGCAAGCCCTTGAATATGGGAATTAGATGAGTCAAAGACATAGACACAACTCAGCACTGGACGCTTTATAAGAGTTCATATAGGAAGCATAGCAAGAAACATGTTTTTCTATCTTCAATCCTGAGGATATTTCAAACCCATGCAACAAGAAGCTCCTATAGGGCTTAGCCCAGTTGGTTTGAGTCCTTGCAACTCATTACGAGTTTAAGGGCTAGAGTCTTGTCACATTGAAGATTCCTCCTCTCCAGGCTACAACCTCCCAATTTATCAAAAACAAAAAGAGGACCTCCTATAGCCACATTATTTGCAGCGTTACATAAGCAACGTTAATGTGACCGTGCAAGCATATCAAACATGTTCCAAAGTTCAAGCATTGGCAAGCATGTCTTGGTTTATTTTGTTTTACAGCCGGCATGTTGCCGGACTCCAGACAATGCACTTCCCCTTCTTAACTCTCGGCCATAGAGCCATGCATGAATAAACAATCTCGAATCTAATAATTTACCTGGAAGCCAAATAAGAACTGCTTTGCTTTCTTGCTCACTCTAACATTTGGGTGGGACTGAAGCTTCTCATACATGACTCGAGCCTCATTGGGCCTGTCAACCATTTCCACTATCAAATATATGGTCCAGCAAGTAGATAACAGAGATAAATGAACTTGAAGGTAAAATTCTTAAGTTAGACCAAACTCTTCATCAAGTATTTATTTATTTTGACTTTCTGATATGTTAATCTTTCTTTTCTATTGCTATTTCCCAAGTAATCTAACTTGTGATTTGAATAACTAGCAATAGAGTCGATAGCCTAATCCCAATCAGAGGTGTATAGAAGAGAGCCAGCACACGGCCTAAATACGGGAGAAGGTTGAAATCTTTAACTCCACGGCAGGGAAAAAAACATGTAGAACTGGTTTTTGTGACCATCAAAAAATTTACAAACTTGCTAGCCAAATAGAAGGTTTTATCATGCAAAGGCCCTACACTCAAGTTGAGTTTATGTTGTGATTCAGTCTTCTGTTAAGTCTCCACCAAAAAAGAAGAAAGCTGGGATCCTTCCTACCTTTTAGTTAAATTTTGCCTATAGTTGGGTAGTGCATTATCGCGTCTAGCATTGTAATTCCCCATTTTGGTTAATTAAAAGCTTTATTTTTTGCTCTTCAATGTCATTGTACTTTCTTGCTTGATTCCTCAATTACCTTGCATTGTGGTGATTTCTTGTACTTCCAAAACTAGCGTGCAAGTGCATTGATCTTGGCAGGCTTGCCAAACAAGACTTCACAAGTGCCACAAAAAGTGTTGGTTGTGCATTGCTGTGCCACAAGCCTCGCATAAACCTTTCAATATATTTATACATCAACCTTTCCAAAATTTTCTATTATGTCACGTATTATTTACTTAGCATTGCCTAATATATGGTATTCATGGCCAACCTCAACAAACACGGGGAAAAAATGAAAAAAATAACAAATAAAAAATAAATGCCAAGTTCATGCCAAATCACATAAAGCACATCCAGCAAACTCAAAACCTTAACTCACATGTTACCTGAGGCAATCAAGACTATACTCCACTCTTACCATTGGACGACACTTATAACAAGAAATTGTTTTTCAATTTAGTTCCCTCCATCCAATTTCATTAACAATCCAATCTTTCAAATCTAACTCATATTGTTATAGCAGTTTCAGCTACCTAGGATTATTATCTTAAAAAGTTTAGCAGTTTAGCCACCCTGCATAATTTATCAATGCTGTAATATTGACAACCATTTTCTTCCCTCATAAGGTTTGTGTTCACTTCCATATTGAAGATTCAGATTATATATATATATATATATAAAACACCATGTTTGCTATTCAATAAATTCCTAGCCTAACTATCATCTTTAACTGCGTACTTGAATGTTCACTGTCAATACATAGAATCTGATTTAACCGTTTTCTGTGAGTTGTATTTTGCAGGTTGGAACACTCCCAAATGCAGAAAAAAGGAAGCAATGATAAGCATACAACACGAGGGCTAATGAAAGCATTATGCTCCTAAATTTGTCTACCCAGATCCTTGCTTCCAGTCAACATGAACAGATGCATCTGCATAACTAATTTGCTGCTGTTTATGCAATCAATGAGATTTAGTCACTTCAGATCATGCAAACCGGAAGCATTATGAAGCGTTAAGAATAATGACTCGTATGTGAATGTAAAAATACACAATGTTAAACAGTTGGCAAACTTTGCGCATACTCAGTACCATTTCGAGGAAAGGGTTTTCTTTAATGCAAGCAAAGCAGTGAGAGACATAATTTAGAAAACTTTTCCATAATTTTAAACTTTCTTTGACAGAAGCAGGAAGCACTTTATTGCTTCTGGAAAACATATTTCTATAGCTCAATTTTCTAAAAACGTTCCCCCAAAAAATTAGTCCCCACAGATTCTTAGTCAGGTTTTCTGCATCCCTGATGTAATGAAATAGAAAATGTTCTTGGATAAGTGAACCAGACATTTTCACAATTGCTATAGAAAGTTTACACACAAAAGCATTCTGAAAGAAAATTAATTGACAATTTTGATGTACATACCTACTGAGTGAGTCTTGACAAATAGACCATTGCAAAGCAGCTAACCCGTGAAGTTCACTCTGCATAAACAATATGAATGCAATTCAATACACACACACACACACACACACACACAAACTCTATTTGATTTAAATTCTTACAATGTCAGCAAATCAATAATTCATATATTAATTGGGCAAGATTTAGCTCAGTTGGTCTATTCTGAGCACACGAGGATGCAGAAAACACCG
>JAULJZ010179434.1:0-22726 GCA_032270985.1 Heliamphora pulchella
CATTTGTAACAGCGAGCATCAGATTTAGATTTTGATGCTCGCTGTTACAAATGCGGCAAAACTGGTCACTGTGCTAACAGATGTTCAACAAAGCAAAAGTTAAATGAGCTTCAAGATGACGGCTTAAGATTACAATTAAGTAAATTATTACTTAATAGTACTTCAGAGTCTGAATCTGAATCTTCTCATGAAGATATCATTTCCTTTTCATCATCTGCAACAAAATTTGTTAAAAACATATCTAACTGTAAAGGTAAATGTTCTATAGACAAACTTACCACAAAGCAAGATTTTAATAATTACTGAAAAGCCATTTGTGAATTAAATGGTTTGAACGTTCTTACTAGTAATCAACATGATATGATTAAAGTATTATAACACATTCAAGATCCTACAGCTAAAAGAAGATTTGTTGAGTTTCTTTTAATATATATATATATATATCCTACAACATGTGCGTATGAGTTTTACGCTTTTGGGGTTTGATTGAGGCGTGTTTGGCTTGGTTTAAGGCTGAAAAACCTGTTCTGTTGTACAAATCAGTTTTCAGCGTCGTCCAGTCGATTGGACTGGGTGATCCAGTCGATTGGGGTGGCAGTGTGCGCATCCAGCTGATTGGGCTGGAAGGTCAATCAACTGATTATGTCGGCAAGGCTTATTTTGGTGGTTCCAGTAGCTTCATCCAGTCGACTGGATTGGGGGTCCAGTCGACTGAACCGAGGATTTTGACATTTTTCTATAAATAGCAAGCGTGTGGGATATTTTGGGATATTTTGATTTCTAGATTTGGTTCCTCTCTTTCAAAATCTCTGCCTTCTCTCTAGATTCTGATGGGCCCGAGGCTCGATTTTCAGCAAACTGACAGCGAATCCTTGATGTTGGTGCCGGGGGCTTCATATTCATCCGGATAAATTCTCGTTCCGACGAGGTTTGATTTTCAAGGCTTTAAGTTTTGACTCTCCGAGGTAGAATTCTAGACCCTACTGTTATTAAAGGGAGTTTCATACAATTATATATATTTTTACCGGGTAAAAAATACATTAAATATCATATTTATGTTTAAACCTTGATTTTTTGGGTAAAAAGTCTGTATTTTGCTTTTCTTGGTTTATTATATCATATGACTTGTGGTTTTATGGTTTTCAAAGAGGGTTTTGAAAAAGGTGGATTTTTGTGAAAATCTCGACACTTGGTGTTTTGGAGGTTTGGAGCTAACTCTCGGGGTTTAGTCTCAGTTTTGCAACATTTTGTTGAAAATGGGAAAAAACACTTTGAAAATATTTTGTTGATCTCCATGTTGATGGATGGATCTATATTTATACATGTTTAATGTATAATTGGGGAAAATATTTTTCGTAGTCGAGCTACGGGTTGGTTTTTAAATGTTTCATTGAGATGTGTTATCATTTTTTATGGTTATGAAATCAATATGAGGATATGTATGATGATATTTAGTACTTGGCCGTGTGCGTACTTCTATCTGTTAAATCATAAAGCTTTTTGCGTATTTGGGGCAAGTATAATGTCCTACTGTGAAAGACCGCTAAGAATTGCATATTGGGGGCATGTATAATATCCTGCGGTGAAAGACCGCTAAGAATTACTACTAAGAATTACATATTGGGGGCATATAACTGTCCTACGGTGAAAGACCGTTAAGAGTTGCATAATGGGATAGTATTATCCCACGGTGAAAGACTGTGAAAGTATACGACATGTATATGAATATAGTTGTGTATGCGTGCGTGTTTTCTCGTTTGTGTGGTTCGAGGGAAAAAATAATGTTTTGGTTACTATTTTTCTTTAACCGTGAAGACATTATCTGCATTGTTGATATGCATGGTTTTGAGGATGGAAATGTGAGGTTCTATGAAATAAAACCGTTTTGAAACTCGTGTTAGCCTGATGAAAAACTTGTGATTTTAGGATGAGAAAACCTTTTTGGCTCCTGTGGTTGAGCCTGTATGCTCACGGTGTAGAATTTTGCTGTAAAATATTTTTCAGGTAAGCGTGGTGTCCTATAGGTTGACCCGGTGGTGCCCGAAGGTGACTAATGACAAGACCCTGTTGTCTTGTTTTGTTAGGTAGTTTATACCTTTTTGTATATGGTTTATGTTTAGAGATAACATGTTGTAAATCATATGAAATACTTATGGATGTATGCATGTTTTAATGCTTTCGAGAGAATCTTGGATTGGTTGTTATTTTTCGTAGTTTCTTATTGCGTTTTTTGTTGTTGGGTTCAACGATTACAAAAAGGTTTTCTAAATGGTTTTTCCTTCGTATAAACTCTAGTGCTTCGAGGTAGATTTTGGAATGACCTAAGCTTCTTTTAAAACGAAAAAATTTTCGTTATTCAAAACATGTATTTTGTTTTTTTTAGGCTTGACTTCTGGGCTATAACTGTAGTCTCTTGGCTACGCTTTTAAATTCAATAAATCCTCGGTAGTACGTTTTACAAAGGTTTTAGTCTCATCTTGGCTTTATGGTTTTTCATCCGTGGTGTTAAGCAATTAAGGTTGTTGTTTTGTGGCTTTTCGCGTGACCCAGAGTTTGGAGCGTGACAACTTGGTATTAGAGCTTTAGGTTCGAATACCTATGAGCTGTGGGAAGAAGGTGCATCACCTTGTGAGAATGTGTGTGTGCTTGGTTGCTTGTGTTTGGAACATGAGCATGTTCATGTCGTGTATATGTGAGCATGGAGGATGGACCTTGGAATTGATTAGTCTTGCCTTCGGGCGTTTGGATTAACAAACTCGGGAGCCAAATTAGAAACACGTTTCGTGGATGTGATTTCTAGCAAGGAATCTTAGTAGGTTATTCAAAGTGATGCATCATTCTTGTCGGTTCTCCTCGGTACGTGTGTTAGCATGATTATGTGGTATGTGCTAGAAATAACATGATAGATTGACCTTAGGTTGTCGTGTTCCATGTTTTCTTTATATATGAACTATGCACCCTTAGAGGCGACGAGACCGTGGTTTGGGTCTTGGATGTGACTCGGTTGCTATTAGTTATAGAGGTACGGTTATGGGCGGAGCTTCGATCTCTTGGTATGTTGTGGAACTCATCAGTGAGTCGGGTTTAGCCGGGTTAGGTTGGCCTCGGTTGGCAAACCGTTGAGTGTTTGAGCAGAATTTTGTTCAGATGTAGTCGAAGTATGAT
Source organism: Heliamphora pulchella (assembly GCA_032270985.1). Taxonomy (NCBI): domain Eukaryota; kingdom Viridiplantae; phylum Streptophyta; class Magnoliopsida; order Ericales; family Sarraceniaceae; genus Heliamphora; species Heliamphora pulchella. Next base: position 3,166 of record JAULJZ010179434.1, read on the forward strand.
TGATGGCTTTGGTTTGGGTAGCTGGCTTCTCTTGGGAGTAAGTTACCGAAAGTTGTGGGTGTAACCTTGTGGATAGGGGCAATGGGGTATTGGAAACCCTAGATATTAGTTGCCGTGATTGGATAATGGATAGTGATAATCCTTTTCGAATTTTTGGTGCATGTGGTTTCGACCATGTGATGGATTAAGTACGTCATGAGCCATGCTATGTCATGAGCTGTGTACTTAGAATGGGGTATAGACGGGAACCTAGTGGATGTGAGCGTAGTAATCTGTGGCTAGGTGTATGTAGAGATCGCAGAACGTGAGTAGTTTTGGAGATATTCCCTGGTAGTCAGGATGTTGATGGTGATCAACAGGATGTTGTTGTGAGCCTAAGTAGTTTTGATGACCTTGGACGTTGTATATCTCCTTGAGGTTTAAGGTGTAAGAGTCCATGCGACGACTATCAATTTTGTGGGATTTCTATGAAAATACAGGTTCATGGTTTGGTCGATATCCTAGTGATTAGGAGATCGCGTTTGGGAACCGTGCTAGGTTCATGTGGTTGGCTTAATGCTGAGATGACGTATCCATGGTATGATATGTTTGGAGGTTGTTTGTGTTCCACCTTAGGTTCAGATATGGGTATGTTATTTGCCTATGGGAATGAAGTGTGGAGTAATAAGGTTCAGCAGTGTACTGTGTGGTTTGGCTAGCCTCGGGTGATAGGTAGGAAATCGTAGGGTACGATGCTTGTGATCGATGTATGCTTTGAGAGCGAAAGTGCGGAAGGTGTCTGCATAGTTGTGGGAGTTATTAGTAACTCTAAATGAAAGGTCTCAAGATGATGTTCACGTGTGTGAATGAGGTCTGAGAGTTGAGAGTTTAGTATATCGGATGATTTGGGTATTGTGATCGAAATTGACCACAGCTATGTGACTGTGGTCGATGTGGTCTCGAGGTAGGACTTACAGAGTTCTTAGAGCTAAGTGTTGATGACTATTGGGAATACGCTGAGGTTGGGTTATGGTTTCTTGTTGGCCTTTTTCTTTTCATTGGATGGAAGGAGAGAGAGAGTTTTCTTGTAGACGATTGTCTGGGGCGAGTTGTTTCATCTCGGGTGGACATAGATGCCAGGTTCTTGCTTGGTTCAGGTTTTGGTTGTGTTTTGAGACTGTGGAATTTCAATGGATTTATACCCATGTTGTGACCCTTGGAGTTGTGACTCAGGGACGTGCATCGCCAGGATTTGGTGATTATTGGACTAATCCTTCGTGGTTTCAACGGATGGTTGAACCTTTTGGATTGTGTTCCCTATGAGGTCCGATTGGTAGACAGGGGATGCTTGGGGAGTTGGTGTTGAGATGTAGAGTTTCTTTGCAGTGATCAGTTGAGGATCGTTGACCGTTGTGTGCGTATGGTTGTGCTTCTAGCTCATGGCAGAGCAGAAATTTTGTCAGAACAGCGCGACTGTGATATGCGTATGGTGGGTTTCTGGTAAATTTTTGTGAGTCTGGCTTTTGTTCTGTTTGAGGACTTGGAATTGCTCAGAGTTCTTAGAATCGAGGAGTGGTTGCCGATTGTGGTAAGTGTTATGTTTTGGTATAACCATTTGTTTAGATGATGATTTCCAGAGAGTATGATGTTGGAGAAGCCTTGGTTGTTGTGGCCTATTTAGATTGACGCGATTGTTTGGTTGGGAACAGAAGGGCCGTGATCAGGTCAGTATATGAGGCAATTGTTAAGTGTAAAGACGCAATTCTTGATTGGTGTCTTGGGTTTGAATATTTTGCTAGTGTGGACTCAAGGGGTTGAGGTATGTGTTCTGAGTAGGAGTTGATGGCGGATGACAGTCATCATATTTGCTTTGTCGGATGACGGCAATCATGTTAATTTGAGGTTGATCTATTGTCTTGGAATCAGTGATTGGATAGCGAGACGCTGAGATGTGTAGTGATGTGCGGTTGCGCGAGAGATACGGTTGGGTTTGTGTAGGTTGTTGGATACTTACACGATGTTCGGTCTGCATAACATGTTTAGTCAAAGTGACTCGTTCGGATCAGGTGACTATGTGAGTTTTATGGCTGTGATGCTGAATTGGTTTTCGATTGTGTGGAACTTTGTCTGGGACAATGGTGTATCACCTAGTGTTCCTCTAAGGTGAGAATTGTGGTTTGTGATGGAAGGTTGAATCGAGTATAAAAGTTTAGATGAGATTCGTTCCTTGGTATTCCAGGTGAGTTACATGAGTTTCTCTCTGGAGTGGGGTGTTACGTTGTTGCTCGAGGATCGGCGTCATGTCAGCTTCAGTGATAGTGATGTTGACATCGGTAGGGTGATGATATGGTATCAAAGTCGGTGATCGTTAGAACTTGGGTAAACTTTTGTGGGGAACATGTGACTTCTTATGATCGATGTCGGAGTTCGACGTCGTGTGTTTGGACTTGCGGAGATAGTCCTTGGTGGGTATTGTGAGTTGTGATTGAGTTAGTATGTGGCAATGAGAAGGAGATGATAGTCTCTATGTCCTGTCATGGAATCGAGAATGTTTGAGATCGAGCACCCTGGAGGATTGGTCTCGTGTAATGCGTTTATTGTCGGAGTGGTTTGTGTTCGGCGAGAATTGTGTTTTGAGGTTTGGCAGTGTGAGTTAGATCTTGATCTGGCATTTTGCGGATGTTTCCTAGACTTGCACGTGCGGGCAGTTTGTGTAGGGGTTGAATCTTCAAGTCGTGTTCACCACGTGTGACGACAGGTTTGGGATTTCAATTGTTGGGGCATTTCTGCTGTTGTGTGATATTGCTGGGTTTGCATCATAGATGGTTGATGGTTGAAGGAATAGTGATTGGCTTGAGTTTCAGTGTTGAATTTCACGGATGAAATTCCTTTAAGAGGGGGAGAGTTGTGAGACCCTAACTTTTTTTTTTGGAATAATTTCAGAATTGACGGAGTTAGAGTTAATCTTTGACCTCGGTGTGTTGGGGTTTTGTTTCTTCACAGTAGAACAACATGTGCGTATGAGTTTTGTGATTTTTTGGGTTTGGTTGAGGCGTGTTTGGCATGGTTTGAGGCTGAAAAACCTATTTTGTTGCAAAAATCAATTTTCAGCGTCGTCCAGTCGACTGGACTGGGTGATCCAGTCGACTGGGGTGGCAGTGTGTGCATCCAGTCGATTGAATTGGGAGGTCAGTCGACTGAACATGTCGGCAAGGCTTATTTTGGTAGTTCCAGTAGCTTCATCCAGTCGACTGGATTGGGGGTCCAGTTGACTGAACCGAGGATTTTGGCATTTTTCTATAAATAGCAGGCGCGTGGGATATTTTGGGATATTTTGATTTCCAAATTTGGTTTCTCTCTCTCAAAATCTCTGCATTCTCTCTAGATTATGATAGGCCCGATTCTCAATTTTTAGCAAACTGACAGCGGATCCTTGATGTTGGTGTCGGGGGGTCGTGTTCATTCGAACAGATTCTCATTCCGACGAGGTTCGATTTTTGAGGTTTCGAGTTTTGACACTCCAAGGTAGGATTCTAGACCCTATTGTTGTTAAAGGGTGTTTCATGCAATTATATGTGTTTTTACCGGGTAAAAAATATATTAAATGTCATATTTATGTTTAAACCTTGGTTTTTCGGGTAAAAAGTATGTGTTTCGCTTTTCTTGGTTTATTTTATCATATGACTTGTGGTTTTATGGTTTTCAAAGAGAGTTTTGAAAACGGTGGATTTTTGTGAAAATCTCGACACTTGGTGTTTTGGAAGTTTGGAGCTAACTCTCGGGGTTGAGTCTCAGTTTTACAACGTTTTTTTGAAAACAGGGAAAAACACTTTGAAAATATTTTGTTGATCTCCATGTTGATGGATGGATCCATATTTATACATGTTTAATGTATAATTGGGGGAAATATTTTTCGTAGTCGAGCTATGGGTTGATTTTTAAATGTTTCATTGAGATGTGTTATCGGTTTTTATGGTTATGAAATCGATATGAGGATATGCATGATGATACTTAGTACTTGGCCGTGTGCGTACTTTTATCTGTTAAATCATATAGCTTTTTGCATATTTGGGGCACGTATAATGTCTTGAAGTGAAAGACCGCTAAGAATTGCATATTGGGGGCATGTATAATGTCCTACGGTGAAAGACCGCTAAGAATTATATATTGGGGGCATGTAAATGTCTTGTGGTGAAAGACCGCTAAGAGTTGCATAATGGGTTAGTATTATCCCATGGTGAAAGACCGTGAAAGTATACGACATGCATATGAATATAGTTGTGTATGCGTGCGTGTGGGCGTGTGTTCTCGGTTGTGTGGTCCGAGGGAAAAAATAATGTTTTGGTTACTACTTTTCTTTAACTGTGAAGGCGTTATCTGCATTGTTGACATGCATGGTTTTAAGGAAGAAAATGTGAGATTTTATGAAATAAAACCGTTTTGAGGCTCGTGTTAGCCTGATGGAAAACTTGTGATTTTGGGATGAAAAAACCTTTTTGGCTCATGTGGTTGAGCCTGTATGGTTTTGATTGTATATCTTGCTTTACAGTTTTATAGTCTGTTTCTATTGGGTTTCGGTTCACGGAGTGGAATTTTGTTATAAAATCTTTTTCAGGTAAGCGTGGTTCTGTAGGTTGATCCGATGGTGCCTGGAGGTGGCTGATGACAAGACCCTGTTGTCTTGTTTTGTTAGGTAATTTATACCTTTCTGTATATGGTTCATGTTTAGAGATAACATATTGTAAATCATATGAAATACTTATGGATGTACGCATGTTTTAATGCTTTCGAGAGAACCTTGAGTTGGCTGTTGTTTTTCATAGTTTCTTACTACGTTTTTCGTTGTTGGGTTCAATGGTTACAAAACGAATTTCCAAATGGTTTCTGCTTCATATAAACTCTGGTGCTTCGAGGTAGATTTTGGAACGGCCTAAGTTTCTTTTAAAATGAAAAGATTTTATTTATTCAAATTATGTATTTTGTTTTTTTTAGGCTTAGCTTATGGGCTGTGACTGTAGTCTATTGGCAACGCTTTTAAATTAAATAAACCTTCGGTAGTATATTTTACAAAGGTTTTAGCCTCGTCTTGGCTTTATGGTTTTTCATCCGTGGTGTTGGGCGGTTTTGGTGGTTGTTCTGTGACTTTTTGCGTGACCCAAAGTTTGGGACGTGACAGTAAAAGTGACAATTGATAGTAAATAAGTCCATCCATCAAATGAATTAAGTTACTAATTCATTGCTCAAAATGATTAACATAAACATGATGTCATGGCATGGGAATGTAATGTTATGTTTTTAAAAACTTATTTTGCTTATAGAACTTGAGAGTTTTGTTGACTTTTTGACTTTGGGGACTTATTTGGTATATGTGATTTTAACCAAGGGCAAATATGGAACTAGAGTTTTTTATTTTGAAAATGTGGGAACCCACCCTTTATCCACATAACATCTCTCCCCTTTTTAATTTTTGCAACATTTTCTCTCTCCTCCATAATTCTCACTCAGTACTCTCTTTATATATATACCTACAATATATGTACGTATATACAAAGGTCGTGGAGGCATTTTCTCACGACATTGAAGAAGGAAAAAAGAATCACCACAACGAGGCCTACGATCTCTATCGATTAGATTTTCATTTCGACATGTTTGAATTTTTTGATCTCTCACTCTACACTCTCGTAGCTTGGATTGAGGTAGCTTTTCTTGTGCTTTCGTATAATATGTGCTGTGATAAATTATATTGCCTATTTTGAGTGGGTTGAGATTTTAGGATTTTTATAAAAACTCATTTCTTGAATAAATGCCCTAATATTGATGATATGTTATTTTTAAGCCTAAAAAAAGTATTTATACAATAGAGATGTGATATGCAAATTTAATTTGAAATTTAAGTTGAAATGAATAAATTAGTATTTTATTTTGATTTGGAAAAATTACATATCTTGAGTTGATGGTGAAATTAAACATGTTATCTTGTGATAATGAGAAAGTAGAACAAATATAGAATGACTTTTTAGATAAATGTGATGTGGAATATTATAAAGGAAGTCAAAAATAAAAAGTGGGGTTTTGATGAAATTGACTTATGTTGAATGTGTTATGGGACTTGACTCAACGGGTTACGTGTTCGGTGTGTGTGAGTATGTGTATGTAGAGATTTGAGTTTGGTTTGTCATGAAAAATAATTGGAATTTGAGATACCTATTGGTAAAAGGCCGTAAACCTGCACAAGGGTTGAGATTGCTTGGTCCCTCAGTTTAATGGCCGATAAAGACAAATATTTGGAATCGAGATTGCCTGGTTTATTAGTTGATGCCTAATAAAGATAGAGGCTTGGAATTTGAGGAATTATGAAGTTTTGAGATTCTCCTGGCTTGACATGATGAAATACTATAGTGCTTGTATCTATGTACATAAGCACATTCTTCATATCTGTAAAATAGATATACTGAACTTTCCAAGGCCATTTTAAGCATTTTAGATCACATAGATGATTTAATAAATAATTAAGTCATGGTGAAATAAAGTAAATATAAATTTTATTCGAGTTTTGTTGAAAACATTGCCAATATAGGGACATTGACAGTTGTCATTCATTCGACTCCTAACATTAAGTTGTGTTTTTTTTAATCATAAATTGCATGAAGTGAAGCTTTCTTAGTTAAGAGGCATTTTAGTTACACATAGCAATTGCCTTTTTTTTGGGTACAACTAATACACTAGTAGTTACACATAAAAAATGTCTCATTTTATGTTGAAATGAGGGCTTTTTAGTTATACATAGAAAATTGTTACCTAAGTAGGCAACCCAAGAAGGGTGAATTGCATTTTTTTAAAATTAATCCTTTTATTAGTAATTAAATCAACGAATAGAATGTTTTCTAAAATAATGAAAATAAGTATTTAAAACTATATAATGTAGGGTCCTTTTAGAAGAAAATATTTAATTAATGCTGCAGAGCCAAAATATACAAAGTAATCAGAAACATAGAACAGAGGAAAAGATGGTAGAGTGAAGGAGAAGGCTAATCGAGTTCAGAGTATTAGGTAGTATGAACACGTATCAAATAGTTTGAATCAGAATGCCTTAAGAGAAAGACCATCCCTCCTATTTATAACCCTCTTATAGAACTATTTAGATTAGAAATGAGCTCATAAGAGATATAATCAAATCATCAAAGGTAATCTTGAGGATCAAGAGAACCTATCCAAAGTGGGCATTCGACCCACTCGGGTCAAATACTCAACTAGGTTAGCTAGTGGGCATTCGACCCACTCGGGTCAAATACTCGACCCATTCGGGTTGAGTAACTCAGGAGTCACTCGAGTAACTCAAGTGGGGAATCTCATGGCATGACAAATCCTTTTCTTAGCTACCAAGTCATGTGTCTCCCAATATCCCGTGCAAAATTGTACTGCCATTGTTTTTATTATCTCTGGGACATACTTTTGATTCTAAGAGGAATCTATGATGATATAGTCTGTGCTATATATATTTGGCTTATTCAGTCTGTATTGAGCCATATAGTCAGTGCTATGTCATCACAATTAGGTAGTAAGAGCTACACTCACAGCCTGTTCTATCTTCATGGCCTGTGCCAAGACAATTTGATCAAGTAGTCAAGGCTACAATCATAGTTTGTGTTATGCTTCATAGTCTGTGCTATAGAATGTCTTCATTCCTAGTCAGGGTTTCGCTTCATAGTCTGTGCTATGAAATATCATGCATCTTTGTGCAGTGAATAATCAATATTAGGTAGCCGAGATAACTCGAGTGGGTTAAGTTACTTTTCCTTTGTGACTTGCACGGCTTTTGAACGACATGTTCTTCACATGTTCTTTTGATGCTAAATGGGTGATATCAGTTAACTGAGCTACTGAGGGGTCCAATAGATTAGTTTCCCACCGAGTCGACTGGATCTCATATGAATGCTGTAATTGGAATTTACTCGAGTTGTAGGTTCGTTCTGCCATTTGGAGCAAGGCTAATTTACTCGAACTACTTGACTTAGTTGAGTAACTTAAAGGGGCTAGCTATTTCTAGGCCTTACAACTAACTGTTAATTTTTGTATAAATTGGTTCCTGTTGAGAAATTTGTGACACGAATACTTAGTTCCAGTCTACACCCGAATAGTGGAGCGAGTCATGGCTCGAGTGCTTCGGATGTGATGATTGGTACCTATTTAATTAGGCTACTTTATACTCCTTGAATCTTAGGGGAAGTTTATAGGGTTTCCACCATCTCCACTCTTTTCGCCGATTGAAAAGTCAAGTTTCCCACTAGGGTAGCTCAAGTTGCAAACACAAGATTTATAGTGATTCGGCTTCAATTAAGCCTGCATCCACTGCTCAAGTTCCTCCTTGAGTATCTTCACTATCTTTTAAATAGCTTTAAAATAAGATGCTTTACGGGGGGTCCATCCAAACCTTTACAGCCAAATAATTTGTTAAAAAATACTCAAAAAATCGACAAGTTTCACAAGTGCTTGCATACCTTTTCAACTAAGTGTTTTATTCCAAAAACACTCAAAAGAATCCCAAAATAGGCCATGTTTTGGCGTATAGAGGTTTCAAGAGTTTTTCTCACAAAACTCTCACAAAGAATTCCCAAAAGTTTAACTACCACTTTACAAAAGATATAAATAATGAAAAATTTTCAAACAATGAAACAAAAACTTTTAATGAGTAGATAGGAACAATGAAGTTCAAAGAAATAATATTCTACTACTTGAAATAGATGGAAACTTGAATGCTCTTGGTAGAATGCTATTGATAGAATATTTTGATTGTGTCTCCTTTTGTTCAAATCTGAAGTATTTGTCCTTTATATTGTTCATGGAATGAAGCAAGACCATTGCAGATGAGTTTGCGTATTAAATGACTTAAACTAGTCATTGGAAACTCGTTCAATTTGAATTTTGAATTTTGAATTAAAATCCGAATGTGTCAACACAAAAAAAGAAAGGTGTCGACACGATTGATGTGTTCTAATGATTCTATCAAAGTGGGTCATCACAAATGGAAAGGTGTTAACACTTTTTGAAATTGTATCGGCACTTTTGCCTTTTTTAGAGAAACTCAGTGCATTAGAATTAAAAATATTTAACACAAATTTATTATCAATTCACATCAATTTGGAATTATTAATTTTAAACATAATAAGAGCAAAAATATATAAATATTTCAAATGCAAATTCTCTCATTTGATTAAAATCCTCCAAAATAAATTTGATTTTCAAGTACAAAAATATCATTAAATGAATCAATTTTGAGATTAGCACATCAAGTAATATAATTAAGATTATATAACATATAATTCGTGTGCTCTTATTTTAACAAATATAATATACAAGTTTTGTATCAAATAATATCAAATATATTTAATAGTAAATCATAATTAAGCATATTTATAGTTGATGGGTAACATGGATATTTTGGACAAATGTATCCGGTTGAGGAGTAGTAGGAAGGCAAGGCTGATCAAGCTCGCTATCCAGCATGGGAGACGGAGCAGTCCCATGGATGATCAGCCCTTCATGCATTGATGAAGAGAAAACCACTGATTAATTAAGCACGTAGCAATCACATTTGGCAAGTGTGATTAAGGAAATCCATCCCTATCGTACTCCTATAACCGTTTTGTACAAGGGACCATACCACGTGTCCAAAAGGTACCGCATAAAAGATTAACAATAATAAGTTCAGGTATATAGTTAATTTCTTCTATTTTAGTTTATGGCAATTCAAGGCGGTCTTATGTCTTTATAACGCTTATTTGGTGAGGATAAGTTTAATGAGAGTTTGAGTTGTTTAAGAGTCTTGATTAGGATAAGTTTTGTTTAGATAAGAGTTATCTTTGTATTTATTTAAGTCTATCTTAGACTAGTCTGATCAAGCGTCCTAGTCAAAGTCAAAGACTAAGGTACAATTGCACAAGCTGAAGGTACAAGTAATCAAAGCAGGATTCGAGAAATGCTTACAGCCACATGACCGCTCAAGCAGACCTAGGTAATTTCATTTGGTTTGAAATTCTTCAACTTGGGATGTGGTGACCTATAAAAGGGTCATTAGGCATCCATGAAAAAGACTTTTGCAACTCTAATATTCTGAGCTCCAAGATCAAATCAGAAGTCTTTTCGTGTCTCCAACATTCAAAGATTATTCGAGTTAAATCTTAGATGGCATTCTAAGTTTCGACGAAAGATTCTGTCGGAGAAGCTGTTTTGAGGATTTGTTGCCGTAGGAATAAAGAGGAGAACGGTGCACGAGGATTCGGCATGCAAGCTTAGGACTACTAAGTTGAGGATTCGAATGGAGTTTGTAAGTTGTATTGTAGCTGTTCGATTGGTTATAGTACTTGATTCCTAGACTTGGTAAGTCTCGTGATTTTTTTACCCGTCTTGGGTTTTTCCGCGTAAAAAATCTGCGTATCGAGTTTACTTTTTATTGCTTACATGTTTCGTGGATGTGATTGATTAAATCTCTAAAACATTACTTTTCTGTCAACATAAACAGAAAATATTTTTTCAATTAGTATTAGAGCGGGATTTATTTTTCAAACAAAAGTTTTTCGATCCTAATCAATTGCATTCATGGAATTTTCTAGAGAAGGAAATTCAACCGTATAACCACCCCTATTAGATGGAGAAAATTACCCCTATTGGAAAGCATGAATGAGAGCGTTTCTTAAATCTATTGATGAAAGGGTTTAGAAGACTGTAATAACTGGCTATACCCTCCCCATTGTAAAATCTGGTGATAAGACTATTTTGAAACCAACTGAATAATGAGAGAAAAAATATTTAGATGAAGTAGAATGGAATAGCAAAGCTATCAATGCAATCTTTAGTGGTGTCACACCAGAAGAGTTTAGACGAAACTGTACGTGTGAAATCGCTAAAGATGCATGGGATATACTGGAAGTCACACACGAGGGCACTTCAACTGTTAAAATCTCAAAACTTCAAGGGCTCACTAAAAATTTTGAAACTCTAAGAATGGAAGACAATGAGACCTTTGATGAATTTCATGCCAAGTTGAGTGACATTATTAATTTTAGTTTTATTCTTGGTGAAAAAATTTCAGAATCTCATATTGTTCGAAAAATCTTACGATCACTACTTGAACGATTCCCACCAAAGGTTACTGCAATTGAAGAAAGTAAGGATATCGATCTTTTATAAGTGGAATAGTTGATTGGAAACCTTCAAACTTTTGAATCGAGTCTACGTCAACGTAAAAAGTCAAAAGGCATTTTGAAATCTTCAAAGGCTGACTCATATTCTTCTAATGATGAGACGGAATTTGATCCTGGAGTTATGGCTTTTATTGTGAAAAAGTTAAAAAAATTTGTTTTGAATAAAAAACCTAACTTCAAGTTAAAATTCTAAAAGTTCGGTGATAAAAGTAAGAATGTGGCTAAGTATGAAAAGAAAAAATCAAAGATTCAAAGCCAGACTATACAGTGCTTTGAGTGTTAAGGGTATGGTCACATTGCATAGAATTATCCAAATAAGAAGAAAAAGAAAGAAAAAGTCTTCACTGTCACATGGGATGATAAAGTTGAGTCAAGTGATGATGAAACTGAATCCGAACCTGAAAATGAAGAGTATAAGTTTGTTGCTTTCACTATATCTACTGGATCATCTAAATCTAAATTTTCAGACCAAGAATCACAGGCATCTCACAGTGATTCTGGTAAAGAAGATCCAGAATCAGGTTCAGAGTCAGAAGATAGCAATAAAAAAAAATCTTGAGTGGGTTTATGATAAACTTCACAAATAAAGTTACAAAATGACAAAAGTTATCACTAAACTGTCACTGAAGGTTAAAACCTTGGAAAAAGAGAATGATGGCCTTAAATCAATATTGACCGAATCTTAAGCTCTTGTTTCTCAATTAAAAGTTTTTAAATCCAAAATGACTGAAAAGATGGTCAGTTCTAACAAGTAGAGGAATCAACTTATTGAGTCTTGTGATTAACTCAAATTCAAAGTTTTTGAATTAAAACTGACATTACAAAACTCAATAAAGTCAAAATCCACGCTTGAGGTTAAAATCAAAGAGTTGAAATCTGAACTGTTTACTGCTAATCCCTGAGTTTGGAAGAAATCTTAAGTGTTCAAATAGTGGCGTCAGATCGAACTGGACTAGGGTTTATTGAAAGTTCATCTATCTCGAATATTTAAGGTAAAATCAATTTTGTTAAAACTGTTAACATACCTTCAGGTTTGAGTCAAAATACTTTGAAAAAGTCTTATCAATTCAAACTAGAGAATTCGAAAAAATCTTTTCAAAAATCTTTACCACAATCAACTAGTTTTAAAAAATTTGTGCCAATCCATCTTTATTATGGTATTGTAGGACACATTTGACCCTTTTGCTGAAAGTTGAAATCACTGTCTTGGTATCCAAATAAAAGAAAAGCTGAAAAATTGCATAACCAATTTAGATAGCTGAACAAAAAAGCTCACTGGTAGTTAGGTGCTCGAGCAGACCCAAGGGGTGCTCAAGTGGTCAAATGGTAGAGAGATGAAAATGCTCACTGGCAGTCAAGCACTCGAGCGGACCCAATGAGCGCTTGAGCGGATAACTGGCAAGGACCCTATTTTGGCTAAAAACCCAATACCCCAACCAAACCTTTTCCAAAAACTCGCTCTATTTGGGTTTAAAAGTTTGATTTGAAATGACATGTAATTCACACGACTCTAAAAGCCCAAAAAAAATTTTATGTTGTAATTAAACAGTGATTGTTCCCATCATATATCAGGCAATAAGTCCCTATTTTCTAGTATCGACCCATATGATGGAGAATTTGTCACATTTGAGGATAGAAACTCCTCTAAGATTATTGAGAGAGGATCCATTAGCTCTCTAGGGCTTTCCAAATTGGATAATGCTCTTCTTGTTGACGGTTTGAAAGCCAACTAACTTAGTATTAGTCAAATGTGTGATACACACCATGAAGTACATTTTACTAAAATAGAATGTTTAATTTTGGATAAAAAGGAAAAAACTGTAATTTATGGTATTCGAACATCTGATAACTGCTATAAAATTTTGCCAAAAATTGATCTAACATGTCATTCAGCTAAAATTGATGAAGCTAAATTGTGGTATCACCGTTTGGGTCACATCAATTATAAGAACTTATCCAGGTTTACAGCATTCCAAAATTCTCGAATTCTACAAAAGTTGTGTATGGACCATGTCAATTGGGTAAACAAATTAAAATTCCCCACAAGAAAATAAATCTGTTTGCTACCCAATATTCTCTTCAAGTTCTTCACATGAATCTTATAGGTTCTATTAGAACATAGAGCATTGGAGGTAAGAAATACATTTTTCTTGTTGTGGATGACTTTTCTAGATTTACTTCGGTAAACTTTTTGAAAAAAAAAATCTGGCACCTTTGCTTCTTTTAAATCTCTATGTCTAAAATTAAATAACAAACAGGAAGGGAAGAATCAGCACATCCTAAAGATCAGATCAGATCGTGGAAGAGAATTCGAGAACTCTGAGTTTTCAGACTTTTGTGATGGACTTGGGATCCAGCACAAGTTCTTCGCTCCAAAAATAGCACAACAGAATGGAGTAGTAGAACGAAAAAAACCGGTGGTAAAGGTGCTTGCGAGGCTTATGCTTCACGGTAAAAATGTTCCTCTCAAATTTTGGGCCGAGGCCGTAAACACCACTTGCTATGTGATTAATTGGGTGTACTTATGGCCAGGCACCAAACAGATTTCATATGAGTTGTGAAAAGGTAGAAAGCTAAATGTGAAATATTTCAAAACTTTTGGGAGCAAATGTTACATTTTAAAAGATCGCGAACATTTGGGTAAATTTGACTCCAGAAGTGATGACTGGATATTTTTGGGCTATTCCAATGATGACACGCCGATAAATGCAGAATCAGATAAATTAGATAAGTCATTTATGTTACGTGTCATTTATAGAGCCAAAAAATATGAAAGAGGCTCTGACTGACGATTGTTGGGTGAATGTATGTATGAGGACCTCGAACAATTCATTCGGAATGATTTTAGGAGTTAGTACTTAGACCTGAAAATGTGAATGTTATTTGTACTAAATGGATTTTCAAGAATAAGTCAGATGAATGAGGCACAATAGTAAGGAATAAGGTTTGGTTAGTGGCACAAGGATACACACAAGTAGAAAGAATAGACTTTGATGAGATCTTTATACATGTGGTCAGATTAGAGTCTATTCGTATTCTACTTATTGTGGCCTGCTTGTTGAATTTCAAATTGTACCAGATTGATGTGAAGAGTGACTTCCTTAATGGGCAGTTGAAGGAAGAGACTTTTGTTGAACAACCAAAAGGCTTTGAAGACTCACATCATCCAGATTATGTATATAAGCTAAAGAGAGCTTTGTACGGGCTGAAACAAGCCCTCCATGCATGGTATGAAAGACTAACCACCTTCCTAGTTAACAATGATTTTACTAGAGAAAGCGTGGATAAGACCCTATTCATTAAAAAGGACAAAAGAGATATTTTTGTTGAACAAATATATGTTGATGATACTGTGTTTGGTTCTACTTGTGAATCTCAAGCCCTTTCTTTTTCAAAATGTATGCATAAGAAATTTGAAATGAGTATGATAGGTGAACTGAACTATTTTTTAGACTTACAGATCAAACAGTCTGACGATGGAATTTTCAACTCGTAGTCGAAATATGCAAAAATCCTAGTTAAACGGTTTAAGTTGGAATCTACCAAACTAATTCAAACCCATATGAGTACATCTGTGAAATTGTCAAAAGATGAAAATGGTCAAAGTATTGATTAAACCATGTTTCAGAGTATGATTGGGAGTCTTTTGTACCTTACAGCCAGTAGAGATGACATTACAGTTGGTATTGGTATTTGTGCTCGTTATCAGTCAAATTCAAAGGAATCACATTTAACTTTTGTTAAACGAATTATCCGTTATGTGAATCTCACTATTGAATTTGGCATTTAGTTCTCAAAAGATACTAACGCTAATATTGCAAATTTTTCTAACGCTGATTGGACTAGATGTGCAGATGATAGAAAAAGCGCACTAGGAGGTTGCTTTTATATCGGTAACAATTTGGTGTCTTGGCATAGTAAAAAACAAAATGCTATTTCTTTGTCTACAGTCGAGACTGAGTATATTACTTTAAATGAAACAAATGTTGTCTGATTATGGTCTTAACCAAGAGTTTGTTATTATCTACTGTGATAATACAAGTGACATAAACATATCTAAAAATCCTGTCCAGCACTCTAGGGTTAAGCACATTGACATAAGGCATCATTTCATTCGCCAGTTAGTTGAGGATAACATTATCACACTTGAGTACATTGACACCGAAAGGTTACTTGCTGATCTATTGACAAAACCTTTTGAAGCACTCCGATTTGAATTTCTTAGGCAATCAATTGGAACTGGCAACTTGAACTAAAGGTCTTTAAAAAATTGGGTTTGTTTTTCTTTTGTATTTTTGTTTGTTTTTTTTGTCCTCTAAAATTGTATTCTTAATTAAGTCATGTGACACAATCCTGTGTGATACACTTCAAAATATTGGCTTAAGGGTTATATCAGGATGAAATTGAAGAGTAAGTTTTCTTTGAGCCTGCAAGATAAATTCTCAAATTAATGTTTACAGTATGTGGGGTTAAATATACATGTGACACAGACTTGAACTTTGTTGGGAAAGTCTGTGTTGATTGACCATTACAGTAGAATTTCTTTGTTGATGTTGATGTCTACACACCCCATCAGATTGTCTATCAATTGCTTCTTTCTCATTGAGAATTGTTTATGCAGTAAAGAGCTTACAAAAATGGCTACTTATACGAACCTTGCATTTTCGTTCTATATAGTGTGAAATCCACTGTTTATGCTCTAATTTTGATTTGCTTGTGGAAATGGCTACCTATACGAACCATACTTTCTTGTTCGTTTTAGTGTGAAAGCCGCCACTTATGCAATCGTACCTTTTTGTTAATGGAAATGGTTACCTATGCGAATCTTGTTTCCTCGTTCGTATTACTGCGATAATTGCCGAATAAAGCATAAACTCTTGTTTTATCTATACAGTTCTTTTTTAGGGGAAGCTTCTGTACTTCTTTAACAAATACACATTGGGATTTTACTTGGTTTAACTTAATATTGTGATGTTTCTTGACGATATTCACGCGTGTCTATTGCTTATTGATCATACATATGGCATGTAAATTGACTTTGTGGACACGTCATGTAAGGAACTGCATTATGTTGGAGGCAAAACTATTAAGAACATTGTTTTTGCAAATGATTTTTTGGTAAAAAGTAACTGGAAGGGAAAACGCCAAAACGGGCTCCAGATAAAACTTTTGATGTTAAACGATCAAGATTAAAACCCGTGCAACCACAGTTAATTTTGAAGAATACTTTTTTACCAGTCGAATCTTCAACTACGATTTGATTTCGAGTTGAAGCTCCCGTCAGATCTTTTACTATTTTTCTTATGCAATTCTTGAATGTCGTGTGGGTTACAATCTATCAAGAACTCGTACCGACAGAACCTGTACAGCTTTAGTCTTGAACAAAGTTATGAAACTGGTTCAGCCTACCCGCATATTTATAGGGATACAACAG
Source organism: Heliamphora pulchella (assembly GCA_032270985.1). Taxonomy (NCBI): domain Eukaryota; kingdom Viridiplantae; phylum Streptophyta; class Magnoliopsida; order Ericales; family Sarraceniaceae; genus Heliamphora; species Heliamphora pulchella. Next base: position 19,780 of record JAULJZ010179434.1, read on the forward strand.
GGACGTTTGAAGTAATTATGAGTAATACTTCTAGTGGAACACAGACACTCATCAGCAGTTTTCATAATTAAGCAAACCTCATAGAGGTATCTGTAATTATCGAAAACTAGCAACAGTTTCTACAATTTTCATAAAACAGTGAATTTTTGTTCACACCACTAAAAACTACAATTGTACTCTGACCCATAATCTCAAGACCATATTGTATTGAGCTCCTGTTATTAAATGCTTATCATTTCTCCCCACGTTAAGATTTCTGATACCCTCCAATTAAATTTAATTACTGACAATTTAACTAAATCAGTATCTTAAAATTTCTTAAGCCCTTCTGCTTAACTTATTTGACCACCAGATAATTAAATTTACCTACAGGGTTTGGCCCGGTCAAAACTTATAAGTTTCTTTAAGGGGGTATCATCAATCCTGATCTTTCAGGACGTGGATTCAATCAATAATTAATATTCATCATATAAATAAAACTGCTATCTAACTCACTAGGAATATAGACTCATATAAGATCACCCTCTTTAATGAATTAAAACAACGAATATTAAATATACGCAAATAAATAATTATTTTAGGATTAAAAGTATAAGCACTATCCATAATAACCTTGGGGTGTAAATTAATTTATATAGTCAGTATAAAATTAATTACTCCAATGTGTCTCGTTTAATACACACAAAGTGTACTAGCACAGCGAGTCAAAACAATAAACGATGCTATTATCTGCTCCCGTAACCAAGACAGGTCTACTAAAATTCTGTGCTACAGTCTTACCGATGATATGTTCATTTCCATCTAAACTGTGAACAAAAAACTTATATTCTGTAAGAATATAAAATCTTATCTTCTGTATACAAGTCGTACTCTAAATATCAGATTAAATATTATACAGAATAAAAAACATCCATACAAAATATTAAAGAAATAATATAAATACATTGCTCATAAAGATTCTCATAAAATAAAAAATTAATTTTATTAAAATAAAATTAAATACTAAAAACATACTTTTCTGTATACCAACCCTAACAATCTCCCATTTGTACTTAAAATCATGCTGTCATATATCTGACTCCCATGCCTTCTACATGACTATCAAAAGTCATAGCCGGTATGCTTTTTGTAAAATGATCTACAAGGTTGTCTCCTGATATAATCTTGGTCACAACTGTTAGATCTAGGCAACTTAAAAGGGGTGATGAATTGGGTCTTTAAAAAAAATAACAATTTAAAAAATCTTTTTCAAATCTCTTTTAATATTGCAATCAAATAAAACAAGATAAGCAAATATTGAAGCAATGCAAATATTAAAAGTTGAGGGATAGAGAAATATAACTGGACACCAGAGATTTATAGTGCTTCGGCTTTATCCTAATCTACGTTCATTCCTCAATATCTCCCTTAAGTATTTTTACTATTCAGAATACTTCACGGGCGTATTCCAAGCATTTACATTCTTCAAGACTTCGTTTGAACGAATTGAATGTTTACGGGCACACTCACAAGCCTCTTTCAGCTTCAAGAAGTTCCTATAAAAACAAGCTTTTATTTTCTTCTAATCTCTCTTGAACTCTTTTTTGATGAGTTTTACTCACTCACTTAAAGGATAAAGGGTGACTCACCCATGAATACAATAAATAAAGAGTATTAATGAAGAACGCTCACTCACTTTACAGAAAAGATCTATAATAAATGAGAAGGTAAAGAGAGATGAGGAATAAGAACTGGAGTTACAGCAATAAATGTGAGCTTGAAATTTTTGATATTGATTTGAGCAATGGAACAGTAAATGTAAGCCTCCAATCTTCTTAAATGCTGAGAAATAACTTCTTATATAAGTTCATGTGGTATGATGACCGTTGGAGGTAGGTGGGAGCAATAAATGCCAAAAATCCAGCCGCTGAGATCTGTCGTGATTTGAATTTCTGTCGCAGGTATCGACACAAATACCTTTGGTGTCGACACAAAGTGTCTAGAGCAGGGTTCTTCAAGTGGTTGGATCGACACGAATTTTCTGAGGGGTCGACACAATTTTCGCATTATACCTTCCAACATTCTGGTGTCGACACATTTGAATCTAGTGTTGACTCGTTTGAAACTTCAGCATTCGGAGGGACCATTTCTGTCGACTCAACTTGCCTTTGGTGTCGATACTAAATTTCTGTATGAAGTCTCAGTTCTTTTGTGTCGACACATTTGGTCTTGGGGTCGACACCAACATTCTGCAGGTAGGCTCGGAACTTTTGGGTTGACACATTTGGACTTTGTGGTCGACACAAAAAATCTGCAGGGGGTTTCGGTTGTTTTGTGTCGACACAACTTCTATTTGTGTCGATCCAAACTTCCGGATACCAAAAGTGAGGATCACTTTTGTGTCGACACAAAATTGATTTGTGTCGACTCAAATTGAATCCAGAGAGCTTCGGCTCTTTTGTGTTGTTAGGGATGGTATACTGAAAAATTATGTTTTTAGTATTTAATTTAATTTTAATAAAATTAATTTTTTATTTTATGAGAATCTTTAAGAGCAATGTATGTGTATCATTTATTTGATATGCATGGATATTCAATATTCTGTACAGTATTTAATCTGGTGTGTAGAGTACGGCTTACACATAGAAAATCAGATTTTAGGTTCTTGCAAAATATAAGTTTTATGTTCACAGTTTATATGAAAATGGACATACCATTGGTACGACTGTGAAACAGAGTTTTAGTAGGCCTGTCTTGGTTACGGGAAATAGATAATAGTATCGTCTATTGTTCCGACTCTCTGTGCCAGCACACTTTGTGTGTATTGAACGGGACATTTGGGATAATTAATTTAGTATTAATTACTAAATATGTAAATTAATTCACACCCGAAGGTTATTATGAATAGTGCTTATCCTCTTAATCCTAAAATAATTATTGATTTGCATATATTTAATATTCGTTATTT
>JAULJZ010179444.1:0-22726 GCA_032270985.1 Heliamphora pulchella
AAACAATGCTTGGATCAGATTTCTTGGATTGAATGAATAGATGAGCACAAAATAACAACCCCAATTTATGTTTTAATCTCATACAACTATTGTGTCTAGCTGAAATCATTGAAGGAGATGAGTAATTATACAATTCTTGAAAGATGAGGTTATGGTATATTGACGGACAGATCCTAATATATGAAACTGAATTTCTAAGTAATGCAATATTTAAATTGAAAGCGTGTTTTCTAAACATGTTTTCAATGAAACTGAATTTTAAAGTAAAGCGTTTTTAGCAAACACGCTTTCATTACAAATGAATTTAACATAAAATGTATTTAGCAAACACGTTTTATTAATAAACTTGAAAGCGTGTTTACTAATCACGTTTTTATTGGGAATTAAGTTTAACATAAAACATGTTTAGCAAACACGCTCTTATTAAAACTAAATTTATACTAAAAGCGTGTTTACTAAACACGCTTTATGTATAAATCCAAAAAGCGTGTTTGCTAAACACATTTTTATATTGTTACTTCATTTCCTTTGAGGTTAAACTTAAAACGTGTTTAGCAAACGCGTTTTCAATTAAAGCGTGTTTGCTAAATACGCTTTTACGTAGGCTGGGAATTAAGTTTTAAAATTCCTAATTCGTTAATTAAGTTAAAACTCTCACATACTTTGGTAAAAGTGCCTACTTTTCCCCTGTTGTCCCCCGTGCATGTATAACTTGTTTTTTTCAATCTTATTTTTATAAAAATTAAGATAGTTATTTTAAAGCTAACGTTCTAACATTTAACTAAAATATTTATTGAAGATAAAAATATTAAAGCCGTAAAATATAAAATAAAATTTAGAAATTTTTAAAATTGTGAAAATAAAACAATTTAACGAAATATATGATTTTTCTCTAAAATTAGTATTTTGTGTGTGTTCTAAATTTGAAAACTTTAAACACAAAATTTAAGAATTTATTCAAGTTAAAATCATGAAAAATCTACAAATTTATTTACTGCTAAAATAAATTAGCAATATGATTGACAAACAATAGTTGAAATTACAAAATTTATATATTTAAAATTGCATATGGTGATAAAATTCCAATTTATATATTTTGCTATAAGTGAAATTATTCAAAGTAGAAGGAATTAAAATGAAACACTGAGCACAATTGTAATTAGCATTTTAATAAGAAAATTTAAAAGGATGCATATTGTACTGCATGAAAAAATAACACAGCAATCATTAAGCTATAAGAAAAATGAATAATGTAAACTTATGTTAAAAATTTGCTTCAAGTTACACTTCGTTATAAAACAAAAATTTAAATAGCTATTATCACACACTAAAAGTATATATAATTTACAATGAATTTTGATAATATTGAAGCAACATAAATCTAATTTTCAATACCAATTTTGCTTGGATTTTTAAATTACCATTTAACTTACGCAATAAATTTTTAATGCTATTGTAAGTTGTAGAAGATTAAGATAGGGACTTATTGTTCCCGTCCAAACTGGCTAAAAAGTCCAATGTGTACTCCACGCGTCCCTGCACAACAAAGGGGTGAGATGCCCGCCGACGACTTTAACTGGTGGACACTCCGATGGTGAAATCAGATAGAGACTCATAGAGATAAAAACTCGAGAGAACAAATTAGCAGAGTTTCTCCTAACGAATTAGAGTGCACACCATTGTCCTCTAGCATGTAGACCATTATAGGAAAAATATACTTGACCTGTTTCGGGGGTCCAACCCGACCCGAGCAGGTCGGGTTGTCATTTCATACTCCGATTATGACTCAACTGTCAATCTGATAATGACCCATCATTACTATCCTTCATATCTTTTTCCTAGTTCCTTTTGTCATGTCGTGTTGTTTATCGGTACTCAGACCTAGTTTGGGGTTAGGTCAATCCTTCCTGACACCCTATCTTCAGGGTTGGTTCAACTGCCCCTGGTGTCTTATTGCGAGTCTCCCCGTGATATGCATATCACGGGCACTAATTATCACGTATCGATCCCGAGCTCGGTTCTCAAGGTCTTTCAGCATATATTGCTCGGCCATAGATGCCGATCACCATTTCTTCTGGACCTCGGCGATGAATACCTCCTCCGGATTTGGGATCAGATCCCATGACCATGGTTCGACCTCACATACCCTGAGCTCTCAGCAGCTCAGTGGTTTTTCTTCTATACTCGACCCCTTCACCGAGCTAGGAAGGACATACTAGAGTGGTGCACCGTGGTCAAGTTGCTCGTGGCACTATATGGCATTCCTCGTGGAAGTCAAGTGGCCTTGCTCGAAATTTTTTCCTCCCTCAATTTGGGCCATAAAGAGTGGCCCGCCCAATGAAATGAGCGAGTTTGGCGGGAAAAGGTATTCCGAGCTGTAGCCACGACACTTCCCTAGGGAAAGTGGAGTCCTCGGGAATCGAGGTAGCTTTTAGAGTAGCATCCCACCCTAGCTTGAACAGGGGGTCCTGCAAGCTCTGAACCTAGGCCTCGTACACATTCCCTGCTGCGTCAAAGCCTTCGTTGTATTTTGCTTGGGTGGCTTGCTGATTCTGGTCTTTTAGCTCGGCGACGGTCTTGAGTAATTCTTCCTTAACCCTCCTGGTCTCTTCAAGCTGCCTGAGGACCGAGGCAAGGTTGGCTTCGCATTCTTTTAACAAATCCAAAGCTTGAGTGGCTCGGATCTCAGCGTCCTCCTTCGCTCTCACAACCTCTCCAACTTGGACTTGGAGGACCTTGTTGTCTTCTTTGAGATTCAGGGCATCGACTTAGAGGAGATCGTATCTCTCTTGTGTACGGCTGCAGCGCTCAGCAGCTTCAACACCCATTTGCAGGCCCTACACAACAAGAGAATTTTGCTCGAATGTCTAAATCAAAAGTGACTCTTCAAGTGTGCAAAGTTCGGATTAGCTACTTACCACAATGATGTGCTGCATGGCCTGCTTCGGGATGGATGTGTCCGGGATCTCTTGATACTCGACCTTGTCCCGTGGGAGACAGAGGCTCTTGGACAGAGCCCAAGCCACCTAGTGGTTGGCCTGCACCGAGTCCCAAGTGGTGAGGGGTCTGCCACGGTAGGCGGGGAGAAAGAGAGACGTGCAAGTACCTCAGTTTCTTCAGAGCTTCCCTGAGCAGGGCATGGCAGGAGGACGGGTGGATCACCCTCGATACGCCTCCTGATTTGGCGATCAGCGACCTTCGAAGCCATGCTTCTCCTCTTCTGCTGTCTTGGAGAAGGGGGGAGCCAGAGGGGGCTGGTGGCACGTACGGGGTGGTGTCCGGCGTAGAAGCAAGGATGTTCGGGGTAGTCATCGTGGCCAAAGATAAGGCCGTTGGCAATGATTGGGACATGTCCCTGAGCATGAAGCTTACCAAATCCTGCTGAGCCATAGCTGGAGCACTTTGGGTGGAACTTGAGCGGCTGGAAGAACTCCTAGACGTGGCTGCCCAGGAAGTAGAAGCTTCCGTGCTCAGATGAGCTTCTCCTTCGGCGTCCTCTCCTTGTTGTCCCTCAATTGGCACTAGGCGATACCCGAGCTCGTCCGGGCGGATAGGTTCGCCGTTAAATAGCCTCCTGAAGCAGTGCACAATGTGGTCCCAATTGAGAACGCATTGTAGATGCGTAAAATTGATCCTCCCGTCCCTTGTGTCTTTTTTATCCCGAACGGTGGTGGTGTTACAGTAAGCACCTGAAAAGGAATGGATTAATGCCGAGCAAACCATAAAAATATATATACAATTTAAGTGAAGTGACAGAGAGAGGAGCTCGGGTACCTAGGGATCCCAGCTTGATTGGGCAAAGCCGTGGCAAGGGATCGTCATCTCTAGGACCGAGCTAACAATTCCCTCTGACCACGATAAAGTCTTCCAGGTCTCCTTTATGGGAGTTCTTTAACTCGAGCACAATGTTCTTGCCTTCTTTGGCTTTAAAGTAATACTTGTTGTGGCCCTTGGACGTCTCAGCGATAGAGTAGCAGTACTAAACCTCCCAAACACTAACGTTGATGCCCATATAGCTGTTCAGTAGAGCTACTTCCATCAGAATCGAGAAGACGTATGGGGTAAGTTGCGTCGGGCACAACCTATAGAAGGCAAGGGCCTCCCTCACGATGCTCGGGAGGGAAAACTCCAACCTGGATTCTAGGACAGCCACGAGGGGGAATACATTCGCCCCACATTCTTCTACAATCCAGGTCTCCTTCTTAGTAACCCGACGTATTGAAACGTCGTCGGGAATGGTCCTAGCTCGGCGGAGCTCGGCCAAAGCCTTCATCGTATCAACATATCGAACAAGTCACTCCATTTCGTCTTTAGGGATAAAAAAAAAATAGTAACGAAGGTTCAACATGGTCTTTTCAGTTTCTGTGCGTGTGCACGATTTGTATGTGCAAAATAGCATATATGAATATATATGCCCACATATATATATGTATGTATATATACATATATATACACGTATATATATAAGCCTACACCCACCACCGTAGGCGGCGGCAGCGATGGAGACGGGACGGTGGCAGAAGAGGCAGTAAGCCCATGTATACATATATATGCGAGCATATATATAAGCCTACACCCACCACTACAAGCAAAGACAGGGCGGTGGTAGCAGAGGCCGTAAGCCCGGTCTCCCTCAGAGTTTGATGACCACCGTGGCGGTGTTACAGTGGTGGCGACGTTATAAGAGCATAAAAAGGACAAGAAATTAAATAAGCAGGAAGAGTACCTTAAAATAGAGGATTTCCTGGGAGATGAGGCTCGCCGGAGAAGCTAGATTGCAGTCGCCGAAATATTGCCAAAAATCACCAAAGAATGGGAGGGTTCAGAGTTCGTAAAAAGAAAATGAAGAGTGGGCCACCCCCTTTTATATTTTCCCCCCTCATTAAAGCCAAGCGCCAAGGTTTACGGTGCCTGGGGCAAAGTGCACCGTACACATTAAATGCGAATTTAATGCGCGCCGCACAGGGCAAGTCTAATATGGGTTGACAGTTGAAGCCGAGCAGGAAAGATGCTTAGATTGCTATGTCCGAGCATTAGATGTGCATGGACTGTAACCTGATCGAGCTGAAACATTGCCTGGGCTTGAGAGGCTAAGCCCCTCAGCCGTCATAAAACTCGCATGATTGACATTTAAGGAGAACGACGATCGACATTCCTGTACCTAAAGTACAGCTGGTGCCGTATGCAATTAATGAGCATTAAATGCGCGCATTGAAAGCAGTATTAGCCCTTAGGGGACTTCCATGTGGTACAAGTGGCAGTTGACGTACAACCGGGGTGGGTGGCAATACGTCAGCAAAGTTTGTTCAACAAGCCTCCCAACCTAAAGATAGACAGAGGTCCGAGGAAAGATAGCACATCACCTCCCTGAAGCTCGGAGAGTCGAGCAACAACAAGATGATGGGGGCAATTGAAGGAGGATAAAATTTTGAGCAGGGCCACTTAGCTTCCACGAGGAATGCTGTACAACGCCGCGAGCCATCTGACCACGGTGCACCATTCCAGTATGTCCTTCCTAGCTCGGCGGAGGGGCCGAGTACAAGAGAAAGACCACCAAGATGTTGAGATCTCAGGATAGGCGAGGCCGAACCATGGTCGTGGGATCTGATCCTAAATTTGGAAGAGGTATTCGTCGTCGAGGTCCAGAAGAAAGAATGATCGACATCTATGGCCGAGCAATATATGCTGAGAGGCCTCGAGAGCTGAGCTCGTGATCGATACGTGGTAATCAGTGCCCGTGATATGCATATCATGGGGAGACTCACAATAAGACACCAGGGGCAGTTGAACCAACCCTGGGGATAGGATGTCAGGAAGGATTGACCTAACCCCAAACTAGGCCTGAGTACCGATAGATAACATGACATGACATGACAAAAGGAACTAGGAGAAAGATATAAAGGATAGTATTGATAGGTCACTATCAGATTGACAGCTGAGTCATAATCAGAGTAAGAGATGACAACTCAACCTGCTCAGGTCGGGTTGCACCCCCCGAAACGGGTCAAGTATATTTTTCCTATAAATGGCCTACACGCCAGAGGACAAGGGTATGCACTCTAATTCGTTAGGAGAAACTCTGCTAATTTTTTCTCTCAAGGTTTTATCTCTCTAAATCCAGATTTGACTTCACCATCAGAGGGTCCACCAGTAAAAGTCGCCATAGGGCATCTCACCTCTTTCTTATGCAGGGACGCGTGGAGTACACATTGGACTTCTCAGCAAGCCTGGACAGGAACAGTAGATCCCTATCTTGATCCTCTACATAAGTAATTGTCATAAATCTTATCTTTTCAAGATGCTTTATTAAAAATAATTGATAAGGAAGAAAAACTTATCTGCAAAAAACCAAAATATTTGTTTATTGACGCTAAGTTGAGGTTGAATGCAAAGATGCAATGAATTAATTGTAACTAATGAGTTTGACTGCTCCATTTTATTTTTGAACTAGCTAAAGCTAGCTAAACAAATTAAGTAACTAACTTAAGAATTATAGAAACGAGATTTTAAGCTAAGTTTTATTTTTAGATTTTTTTGTTAAATCATGAATAAATTTAATAATCGAACATTTTAAGATACGTCAAAGATTATTATCTTATGCTTATGTATGGGTTTGGTTTCTTGCTAGACATCGGAGTTTTGTCACCATATGTTTTAAAAGTTGGGATCATAGACAAATGAGTAGTTTCGTCATGCTTAAAGTATGGTGAGAGTGCTTAGTAATATTTTGACCTATGATTATGCTTTAAAGAAAATGCTTTGATATCCATGTTTTGAACCATGTGAATTTGTGATAGCATGATTTTTTTTTTAAATGCCATGATGTTTTCAAATATGCTATCGGTATCATTTGAAAAACATATGTGTGAAAGAATAATTTTGACGAGGTTATCAATGTTGTTCCAAAGTGTCATGTTATAAGGGTTTTCGGCCATTTATATCTCATTAGGGGAGATTACTCAAACTATGGGTTTTGTTTGTCTGTGCAGGGAAGATTTCCTATTGAGCGGAGTTATTTTGCCCTAAAGGCCTTTCGGGCTGAGTCCCGAGTTTTAGCATAGACTACTCATGCTTGGTGGAAAGTGGCTCTCTTTCCATCATGTTGTTATCCGTGCATTGAGAATTGAGGTTATGGTACCATCGAAACTTCCAGTCGTGAAGTTGATGACTACTTGGATACTGTTGGGTATGGGTTGTGGATGAAACGTGTTTATTTTTAAATTGTAGCTGTTATGCCGAAAATCTTACTTTTAAAATGAATTCAATTATGTATGGCTGTTAAGCCTAAGTTATATTTTGTAAAGATTGAGAAAGTTCTTTATATATTGTGAGATTTTGTGACAAGAAAACGCAGTATTTTTACATCCCTTGTGCAAAACATAAAGTTTTTAGTATTCTTAAATAAAATTATTATTTTCTATCTTACTCATTATAATACTGAGTGCACTCTGCTATAACTTTTGTGGTTGCAGATAGCGAGAATGGTTAGAAGTTGGTCCACCACAATCGTCAGTTTTGTAGGCTCAAGCTCGAAGTTGGATGCTATGTTTAGTAAAATGTCAGTAAGTGTGAGATTTTGTTTAGTGTATGCCGGTATGGATGTATGGGATAGCGTATTCCTAATGTGTAGAGTACTATTGTTCCTATAAATAAATAATTTAGGTTTTAGCTCGTATAGATACTCTTATTGACCGCTTAAAGTTACATCAATTTTTTCTATTTTTCATGTCCCTAGAGAAATGGTGTGACATCTCCGATCGTGAATTTTGGTCACGTGGGCTTCTTTCCTCCGCTTAGAGTCTTTTTTGAGTGAGCCCTCTTGGCTGACCTGGATGTACCATCACCTGTAAAACCTTCAGCTATCGTTATAATCTCCATCCGCGAATGATTTTGATGTTCGAGATTGCAATCAGGACGATGCTGCTCAAGACGTAGTGGTTTTCTATCGTTCGTTGGCCGATTATTTTTCAAGAAATGATCTAGCTATCGCTATCTAGTTAGCCTTTCAACTTGAACTTTTAGATCATAACAATTTTTAGTGTCATGGCCGTGGTCTTTATGGAAATGACAGTACTTGTTTTTAGAGCGTTTGGTGAGGGTGAGTTTTTAGCTTGCCAGACCATTTCAAATATGTGTCTCTTTTGATGTATAGCAGCACTTACTCCAATGGGGCATTAAGAGTGGTATATGGTCGATCTTTGGCTTCATTTGGCCTCTGGTATGGCAATTCGCCCCCCCGACCTTTTGGATGACTTGAATATCTACGTGTCATTTTGTTCGGTTTCCCTCAATCTCTTCTCTATTTTTAATTGGCACGTTGCTTGGTTTCAAACGCCTAGCATCCACTGCATCCTCGGCATTCATATGCTTCTAAGCTTTGAGCATCAACTTCGCCATATCAGTAGGTGGTGTTTTGGAGAGTGAGAATAGAAATCAAGACAGCAAAATCCTCCTATGAAGGCTGTCAAAGCTACTTTATTGTATACTTCATCCACTTGCAATACTTCATAATTAAAACGATTTACATAATCTCTCAGGTTGTCTCATTTAATTTGTATAATGTCAAGTAGAAAGATCGCCAGCTTCCTGTGTCTATGACCACCGATAAAATGACTTATGAAAAGTTTACTTAATTTGTATAATGTCAAGTAGAACGATCGCTGACTTCTTGTTTCAGTTTGGCAAACTAAATCTTAGCCGGACCCCTGAGGGTGGTGGGAATTGCTCTACACATCACATCATTTGGGATCGAATAGAGGTCTATCATAGATTTATACGTGTCTAAATGGTCTAGAGGGTCTGGAGTTCCATCAAACATGTCTATTTGGGGCATTTTAAATTTCGGGGGAAGGGGAGTTGCCATAATAGTTGTCGCACACGGTGATCTAGTCTTGTGTACCAGATCCTCTAAAGTGGAGGGATTTTTAGCTCTAATAGCTTCTATCATATCGTTAATTTGTGCCCTTACGTTGCCAATCTGCTTGTTCTACGCCGTTGAAACCTCATATGGTTCTGCCTTTTCCTTTTGATGGTTAAGTTCTTCCCTTCTTTGATTTAGTGGTCGAATCGGATTGATTCCGCTCGCTGCCTCTTCAATCCCTCCTTCTCCTTGAGGGAGATTATGAGTTGCACTATCACGACCCCATCTTGTTAATGTTTTCGTGGGATTTGTGGGCCTAGGGGTCTAGGAACTGGTCACCTTCATTTTATCATCTAATGTGCTGTAATAATTCTTGATTTTGCTGAACTAGTTGAAAAATCCCTTGAGTTAGGTGTTGGGGTTGCTCCTGTACTGGGTTTACTTGTTGTGCGTCTCATTGTTTTCTTGCTACCAATGATAGTCTCCCTTGACACGTTTTTTTCCGCCATAGATCTCATCATGGCCATCTAGTAGGCGATGCACTACAGAAAACAAGAATATTCAAAAGATGGCGCCGATTGATAGTGCGTTTCTCAAATGGCCTATCAACAATCCAGATTGTTTCTTGAAATCACTCAAAAGAAACCGTTGGGATGGGCGCCAATGGGTTATCAGCAGGATCCCCTCCGACGATCAAATTAGGGTCCAAGTGAAGTTAGATTTCAGTAAGAGAGAGAGAGAGAGAGAGAAGAATAAAAGTTTGTTAGAGGAAAGATGTGTACTTGAATTCCTTATATTTGATTTTTTAGCTACGTGCCAAATTCGTCACTTGAAAATCTATTAAGGCCGTACATATAGTATCATTTCTCGAAACCCACGTGCATAATCGTGCCACATGCCTAATTAGATTAGCTTTTGATTAGCTATTGGTACTTAACTAGAATGGAAATGGTCAGACAAATGACCAAGCTAGGAAATCATTTAAAGTGACCAAGAGAAAATGGGTTGGGCTTACTACGAATCAAATTCCTCAAAAATTTGATGGGTCTTCCCTCTTGCCACCCATTAGTGTTATGTATTAATGCCGCTGAATTATTTGTCTTTTCTTTAAATTTATAGTAAACAACCATTTTATTATGCATTACGTTTTTGGTCCCCACGACCATAATCCCGTTAAGTATTAACCCCGTAGAAATATTTGTCTCTTCTTTAATTTAAACCAAACAACCATTTTATTAGGCAGTACGTTTTGGTCCCGACGACCATAATCCCGTTAAGAATTAATGCGGTTGAAATATTTTTCTCTTCTTTAAATTTATACCAAACAACCATTTTATTACGCATTCCCGACGACCATAATCCAGTGACCCGTCATCCACGATACTGAGCAACAAGGCCGAGCGATCGAGCTAGTCTTCCCCAAGTCAAGTTAGGTTTCAAGGCCGAGAGAGAGAGACAACAATGGCAGAGTCGAAGACGGTGCACTCACCGCTGGTTACTTACATATCGATGCTCTCGCTTCTCACCCTCTGCCCTCCGCTTGTTATTCTTTTGTAAGTTATACGCATATCACTCCCTTTCGTTGAATTTGATTACTCTCTCTCTCTCTCTCTCTCTTTATATATATTTTTTTCCCTGTAATTTCATCAGTTTTCAGCCGTAACATCTCTAAGATTTTTTATTTTTTAAATCACAATTGTTATATTTCAGGATAATCTATTTTTGGTCTCGTCCTTTACATTGAATTTAAGTGTCTTGTGGATGCGAATCAGGTAGCTTCAAGCTCCATTTGGTTGGTCCCCGAGAATGCTGAGTGAAACGAAAAGTTAATTTAACGTTTCTAATCTCATGTTTTATTTACTTTCGAGTATTTGGTCCCAAGAAGAAAAAAAAAGAAAAAAAAAAAGCTCAATGTGGGAAAGAACAGCATGTTTGTTGAGGGAGGTCGGGTTATCAGCCTGACCTCGCTTCTAGGTCATCACCACGCCATCTGACCCAAGGGGACCACCATCTTTGCTAGACCCGCGTTAGCCGAGGTCAAGCACGGGGGCAGCCGGCCAGAGGGGGGTGCTCTAGCACTATGGGAGCTCGGAATCACGTGACCCAAGCTCACAGATATCGGGGACTTCCTAGCTAAGCTTTGCAAACCGTACACTGGGTCTGGCAGAGATGCAAAAAGAAATTACTAAGAGAGGCAAAAGTAAAAAGAAATTACTAACGGAGGCTGGAGAAAACTCCACACAATCATTATTATGAAGCCACAACTTTACAGCTTGCTTGATGGATTGAACATGATGCATCGTGAGTGCAAAAGTCAAACCCAGTTCATCTATAAATAGAGGGAGTTTTCACGCCATTGAGGTGCGGACCATTTCATGAAGTAAAAACTTTGTTAATTTGTTTCCTCACTCTCAAGCTTTCATTGACTTGATCGTCAGAATGCCCTTTGGTCAAACCTATGGCAGGGCAGCACTAACCTTCTATTTGTGTTGAAAAAGGTAGACCTTGTTCACATAGTCAGTTGCCAATGAGGACGAGACCATAAATTCCAGCCTTAACCCTTTACAGTTTGGCACCGTTTGTGGAAAAGACGAAAGAATGCCTCCATGGCAGCTAACGCCAGAGAGCAAGACACATTGAACAATCCTAGGCGAGTTTATAGTAGACAAAACGGTGGGGCTTATCGAGTCGTTATATCTGAAGTCACCATAAAGGTAGATGAAATGGAGCCAACCATGGTGGTAGAAATCGCGTTTACTTTGAGGTCCATATTACTGGTTCCAAAGTAAACAACATGGAGGAGACCACTCAGGTTAGCTCCTACCAAGCAACTCAATTTGAAGAGAGACTACCAGCACGTTACCCTCTACGGCAAGTAATGGAACAATACCAGATTACCAGGAGGAGCTAAACAGAGAGGGCTACAAGACACCTGAGGTCTGCTGAATCGGATAGGCGAGCAACAAGCCCAACTGCAAGCTCAAGAAGTTAGTTGAATGAGGCAAGCTTGATGGATCCACATAGTGAAAACCTAGGAAGAGCTCCTGACATAAGCATGTATCCACAACAAAGCGCCGAAGAGAAGGAAAAACGCAAACCTCAAGCAACACCCATGTGAAGACGTTAGCAATAGTGGCAACACTAGCAGTTGGAGGGAAAATAACAGTCACCCTCGAGGAGATCGACAAAGGATGCAGCGCACCGAGCTCTAGAGCAGATTTTAGCTTCACCATTCACGAGAGAGGTAAACGGACTAGAACCACCTTGTAGTTCTAAGCACCATTGTTTGCCTAATACGATGTGAAGTCACACCAGGTGAGTCACATTAGATATTTCAAGCAAATGATGGCCATCTAGAATGGGAGTGCGTGCTCATGTGTTAAGCTTTCCTTTCGAGTCTAGGGGAAGTCGCCTTGAGATGGTTTGACATTTGACAAACTACCACCCTGCTTGATTGGTAGCTGGAAACAACTGGTCGCCAAAAGGTTCATTACCAACAACAAACATCTAAAAGAGATTGATGCCCTGCGCAACCTCAATAAAGGGGTGAGCGAGAGCCTTAGAGAATATGCTCGTCAGTACTGGAAGACCTTCAATGACATTAATGACTGCAATAGTAGTTTGCAGTGGCTTCATTCACGCCCGACTTGGATAAAAGACACAAACTGAGGCAATCTCTGATGGGGGTGTTTACGGTTTGGTTCGGTTCGATTGAGCTAATCCAAGAACCAAAACATTGTGAACGGTTTCAAGAGTTTAAGATTCGAAACCGAATCATATGTATTATGAAACCGAACTAAACCAATATATAACGGTTCGGTTCCTGTTTGGAACCGCGATTCTACGAGTAAGTATTTGGTACCTACTTTATGTTCAAGAAATTATACATTTATTTGTTTATTTTTTCTATTAATTTTTATTTTCTTTATTTATATTATTTTATTTTATATTTTATTGTCACTTGTTTCATATTATTATAAAGAAAGATCTCCATATCTATAAATTATGAATTATATTTTATTATTTTTTGTCTATTACCAATAATTTATGAATTATACAATATTATGATGTTATGAGAAAATAATAAAAGAGAAGAAATAAAGAAAAAGAGAAAATTTAAAATAAAATAAATAGTATTTTGTTTTTTCTTTATGTATTATTCTTTATGTATAATACATAATATAATACAAATATAATAAAAATAAATAACTGTTCGGTTTGGTTCCAAACGGTTTTTTGAAACTTAATTCGTGAATCGAACCCTAATGAACAGTTTCTAATTATTTAAAATTGGAACCAAACTGTTTACCAAAAATTCGAACCAAACCATACGTTTTGGATAGGATCAAACCGTTTTGACGGTTCCATCGATTTTTGGAACACCCCTAATCTCTAACTAAGCGACCAGCTTCTAGCATGGTCGAGCTCATGCAAGCATCGAGCAATATCCCAAAGTCAAGGAGGACACGAAGAACTTCGTAACTGAGATACTGACTTTGACAAAGAAGATAAACGATGGAAGAAAAGTTGGAAAGAAAGCAAAGAAAAAGCCGTTCGAGATGAAGTCAGGGCGAGCTTCGAGATAGCTAACACTATCTTGAAGGACCCGATCTACAAGCTCCTGCCTCATATAAAAGATAAGCCTTGGTTTGCCTGGTTACCTTAGATGTTAGGAGATTCGAGCAAAAAGAACTAGAAACAACGATGTTCATACTACAAAGCTATTGAACATCTCACGGAGAACTGCCATGCATTAAAAAAAGCGTCTAGAGGATTTGATTAAGGCTGGGCACCTCGGTCAATTCATAGACCTAGAAAAGACTCCCTACCCACAAGTGTAAAGCTATGCGGGCCTAGCTTGGGCAAGGGGAGACAAGCAAGAGAAAGAAGTTGAGCAACGAATTCTCTATAGGGATATGACCTTCATAGAAGCAGATATGGAAAGGGTCGAGCATTTGCACAACGACGGACTGGTTGTGATTCTAAGGATTGGGAGATACGACGTGCGGGGTATCTTGGTGGATCAAGAGAGCTCAACTGAGGTAATGTACCTTAACCTGTTCACAAAGTTGGGTTTCAAACACGTCGACCTGTAGAGGTCCCGGTGGGAAAGACCACTTTGCCAGTACGGGTTGATACCAAGACCCTGATCATCGAGTGCTTGGTGGTAGACGTGCCTTCCTTTTACAATGCCATCATGAGAAGGGCATGGCTACATCAATTGAAAGCCATTTGCTTGGCTTATCATTAAGTCCTTAAGTTTCCAATAACACAAGGAGTAGAGATTGTCTAAGGAGATCGGAACATGGCAAAGACAGTGTTTCATGGCGGCAATACACGAAGTGGCGACCTCTTCATCTAAATAGGTCTGCGTGATGGAAGTCCATGACAAACCTGTCCTAGAGGTTGTCAGTCGCTAGCCAGCTGAGAAGGTGATCGAGTAACTGAAGAAGATCATGCTGACAGAGGATGAACCATACCGTTATTGCATGGTTGGGTCCAGCTTGTCCGATCAGGAAGAGGACAAGCTGGTGGCATTCCTAAAATATAACTTGGAAGCCTTTGCATGGATACCTTATGAGATGCTGGGCATTGATTAAGAGGTCACGCAACACCACTTGAACGTTAACCCTCCCATGAGGCAGTAATCCAACGAGGAAGGAGGTCAGCTCCACAGCACATGAGACTGTAGTTGAGGAGGTCGAGAAGCTATTAGAAGCATATGCCATAAGGGAGATCCACAATCCAGCGTGGCTCTCCAATACAATGGTAGTAAAAAAGAACAGGAAGTGGAGGGTATGTGTAGACTTCACAGATCTCGACAAAGTCTGTCCAAAAGATTGCATTTCTTTTCCCTGGATTGACTAATTGATAAACTCTGCTACTGGGCATGGAAAGATGAGCTTCCTAGATAATTACAGCCTTACAGGGGTTGCTACTTGATAGCCGTCAGTTCAAACGACCTGAAGAAGACATCCTTTCATAATCTCCGAAGGACTTTATTGCTACAAGGTTATGTCCTTTGGTTTGAAAAACTCAAGGGCTACATATTAAATATTGGTGACCAAGTTGTTTCTGTGAAGCGAAATTCTACATCGCTTGGGTACAAAAATAATATGCAGTATATAAGCGTGATGGTACCCTCACCTTAATAGCTAGGTTTTGGGGTTGAGTTCTACCCAAAACCGTGTAGCATGGTATTAGAGCTGAAGTACCAATGATAGATAAAGTGCATGTCCCTGGCCTGCACGCGACAGGTGCTTCTGAGTGAGTACACTATGCGTGAGAGAGAGTGTGAAGCGAAGCCCTACATCGCCTGAGTACAAAAATAATGTGTAGTATAAGCGCGATGGTATTCTCAACACCATAGCTAACTTTTGGGGTTGATTTCTACCAAAATCCGTGTAACATGGGTAGGGTGCGGAAAGCCTGGAGGAGGACGCATATAAACTTCCTAATTAAGATGTCCATTGAGGAAATCATTCTTGACATTCAGCTGAAATAGAAGCTATTGCCGAATGGCAATAATAGGAATCAAAGTACGAATTGTAGTCATCCAGGCCGCAGGTGCAAACGTTTCCTCATAATTAATCCCGTACTCCTGAGAAAAACCCTTAGCAACTAATCTAGCCTTATAGTGCTTCAGAGAACAATCAGAATGAGTTTTAACTTTGTACACCAATTTGCATCCAGTAAGGTTTTTGCCGACAGGCAATGAAACCAAATTCCAAGTATATAAGTTTTCTGAATAGCAGTTAATTCTTCTTGCATGCCATTGATCCAGTGTGGATCAGTATATGCTTCTTTATAAGATTGAAGCTCAAACTAAGTATCAATAGTAGATAAAAAAGCACGATAAGAAGATGAAAAACAAGTGTTAGAGAAACCAAGCCTTACCCGTAGAGTACGGGCACGCAAAGGATAGCGCCGTTTAGGCGAAGCAGGATCTACATGCGCAGAGTGAGTTGGGTCGAAGTTGGTAGGTACATGGTGGGAAGGAGGCTTCTTGCGAGAATAGACTAATAGAGGAGATGAAATAGTTGAAGTACAATACATAGAAGGAAAGTCAAAAAACATCAAGAGTTAGAGAAACTTGTCGGAAGGCACATCATTTGGAAAAATGATCAATATGAATTAAATCCTCTCTAGGAATTGGGGCATATTTTGGAGGGAGAGTAAAATGAGAGTTTCTCTAGAAAAAAACACAACATGATGGGATACATAAAGCCGATGAGATGCAGTATCATAACATCGATACCCCTTTTGTTGAATACCATAGCCCGATAAGGCACAAAGAGCTGAGTGGGCGCTAAGTTTAGTGTGCTCCCGTTTGAGAAGAAGGACAAAACAAACACAACCAAAGACATGTAACAATGAGTAATTAGGAGAGTGACCAAACAACTTTTCATAAGGAGAGATTCTAGAAAGAAGAGGTGTGGGCATGTGATTAAGAAGATATATTGTAATAAGTACAACTTTTCCAAAAAAAATAGCAGAGATAGAGGAGGAAAGAATGGAGCGAGCAGTGTCAAGGATATGCTGATATTTTCTTTTAGCTCTACCATTTTGTGCTAGAGTATTAGAACATGAAAATTGACGAATAGTGCCATAGGCAGCTAAGAAATCAGAGAATTCTGTTAGGAAATACTCCCCACCCAAATCAGAACGAAGCCCATCTTCAAGTGTTGGCTAAGTCAATTCAGATTGGTGGGTAATAATTAACTATAATATAAATCAATGTTGTCATCACTAAAGTTCAACCCGTCAGACACGTACATCTTAAAGTGGTGGAAAACTGAGTGAACCATGGAGTGAAATGTGCGATAAATACGGAAAAGATAAGATTTGTGAGACATGCGAAACACCCAACAAAATCGGCTATAATCATCAATAAAGAAAACATGATATACGAAACCTCCCTTTGTTGCAATGGGTGAAGGACCCCACACATTAGTATGAACAAGAGAGTAAGGAAATGTAGAAAGAGAAGTGCTCCTGAAAAAATGTACTGCTGACATTTTCGCAAGTTTACAACCATTATACTCAGAAATATTACTAGTAGACAGTTTATCCAAACAACCAGACTGAACTAACTGTTTTAAGCGCTCATGAGACGGGTGACCTAACTAAGAATGCCAATGATAGAAAGGAGAAGAATGTTGATCTAAACAAAAAGAAGATAGAGCCGCATAAGAAGAATTGAGAGGAATGTGCAAACTTTCCAACAAACATATAAATCACTAGTCCTACAGTCGATTTCAACTTGCTTTTGGGACGTCTGATCCGGAACAACACAACTAGAGAAAGAAAGCAAAACATTATAACCAGAGTAAAAAAGTTGACTAATAGATAGTAAATTGACAGACAATTGTGGCACACAGATAGAGCCAATAGAAACAACTTGCATAGTAGCGCCATTTGAGGTAGAAATAGTGATGGGAGAAGAGGGAGAAATACAATGGCTGAGACTCGACAAATTAGATGTCATATGATGAGAAGATTCAGAATCAAAGATCCAAGTAGCAGGTGAAATATTTATGAAATAAAAACCATGCAAACCTAAAGAAAAAATGGTCATAATAGACATGAGATTGACGTCCAAAAAAGGCCTGCATAATTGGAAACTGCGCAAATAGAGAACGATACTAAGGAAGATGGGGGCACCACTTGTGAATCTGGTCAAAATATCACTTCTCTAGTCAAAGTGTCATATCAAAAGCTCCTTCAAATGTTTTTCAGAACATTAGGCCAATAGATGTAACTGTCGCCATTTAATCGAACACTAGAAACCTGTAACTTCTTCATAGACATGCTAAATAGTGGAAAAGAAACCAAAAGTCGAAGATCACAGGTGCAAGAAACAGTCGGCCCAGGTCATGGGTATCGAAGAATACACTTAAATCTGGTTGCTTGGATCAAAACCAAAGGGAAGGCCAAAGAACAAAGCATAGTGAGGCTCTAGCGAAGCCGTAAAGAAATCGAGAGCCAAATGTTATTGCAAAGGCCAAAGAGAAAGTTTTAAAAGTGCGAGAGCTTGCGAGGGTCAAAGAGCCAATACTTGTCGATGGCTTCGAAGAAGTTGAGCGAGGGTTACAAATCTTGCGATGATGGTACGAACAATGTCGCATATGAAGGGTTAGATGCCAAAGAACCAACTCTGGCGAGGTCACCAATGCTGATCGGAGGCTCCAAAGTCGTTGGTGCTGGTCGACAATGAAGGAAGTAGGAGAAGAGGTCCCCACTGCGAAGGAAGAGAGAAAAACAATAGCGAAGGTCGGCGACAGCTAGTATTTGCTTTGATGGGCTCGCCGGTGGCTAGGATTTGCTCCAGTGGGGTTACTAGTGGCTAGGGTTTGCTTCGATGGGGTCGTCGGTGGCTAGGGTTTGCTCTGGTGGTATCGTCAGTGGCTAGATCTGATGATTAAGGGTTTGCGATGGCTAGATCTCATGTTGGTCACGACCTCTAAGTTGCATTAGTGGTCGACGATGGTTCGAGAGGGGTCGCCGATTATTGGAGAGAGGTTGTCGATGGTCGAGGTGGTTGTGCGATGCTACGGTACTTCAAAGCTAGGGTTTTGCTGCTATTGTGGGAAGCAACTGGAGTGCATTCTACTGCAGCTTGTAGTTGGAGAGCTACGATGACTAGGGTTGCTAAGTTGTCGACTCTAATACCATGTTACACGGTCTTAGGTAGAATTCAACTCCAAAAGCTAACTATTGTGGTGAGGGTGCCCTCACGCTTATATACTGTACATTACTTTTATACTCAGACAATGTGGGATTTCGCTTCACAGTTTCAACCCTTGATTGATCAAAAGATGGAAATCTACATATATGATATGGTGGTGAAAAGCAAAGAAGGGCCCGACCATCTAGCTGACCTCCGGCACACGTTTGGAATCCTCAATGCCTACAAACTCATGCTCAATGCTTCCAAGTGTGCTTTTAGAGTTAAATCCGGCAATTTCCTGAGGCACCTGGCCATTCAGAGGGGGAATGGAGGCAAATCCCAACATTGCTACCGTGCAGAACATATACCCACCTAGAACTATAAGAGAGTTTCAGAGGCTCATTGGAACGACAACCGTTAATCATTAAATAAGTGCACACTTATTTGAATTGTTAAAAAGGGGAAAATGTTTTGTATGAGAGGAGTCTGACAAAGCCCTCCATAAACTTAAAAGAGTATTTGGTCACAACTCCTCTCCTGTCCAAATCAACCGCTGGGGAGGACCTATATCTATATTTAGCTCTGTTTGAACACTCAGCCAGTGCAATGTTTGTCCGGCTAAAGGGACTCGAGCAGAAGCCTGTTTATTATGCGAGCCACACTTTTCTTGATGCAAATACGAGGTATTTGCTGGTCGAGAAGTTGGTATTTGCACTAGTAATGGCTTTACAGAAGTTCGTCCACTATTTTCAAGTTCACAAGATAATAGTGTTGACATTGTATCAATTGAAGGCAATGCTGCGTAAGGCGGACTTCTCGAGACGGGTTGCCTGTTGCCTGTTGGGCAGTGGAGCTTGATGAGTATGACCTACAATATCAGCCCAGGACTACAATCAAGAGGATGAGTATGACCTGCAATATCAGCCCAGGACAACAATCAAGAGGCAGGTTATGGCTGACTTCATAGCTGAGTTTTCAAGATCAGACATCCCATTTAGTTTGGCCTCTGACCAATCGAACCTTGAATTAATGAGGGAGTTAGGGAGGATCATTACTAAAGAAGAATGGAAGCTCAACATAGGTGGCTCTTCAAATCAAAATGTTCAGGGGCTTGAGTTGTCTTGATATCATAAAGGAAGCAATAATCGAACACTCCACCAGATTGGGTTTTTCGGTTTCGAACAACAAATCCGAGTATAAGGCACTGCTGGTCGGGCTCTGAAGTGTCGAGCTACTACAAGCTAACTGAATCAGGTTCTTTTGTGACTCCTAACGGGTAGTGAATCAACTGACGAGCCAGTACAATGCCCGAGATGACAAGATGGTCGCTTACCTTGCCCAAGCACTAAAGTTGTTCAACAAATTCAAAGTTGTGGAGGTAATTGAAATATGTTGAGAAAAAATATACATGTAGACGCTCTGTCAGCCTTGGCTTTAACTCGAGTTGGGTTTGAAGCGGACGATAGATTTGCAATGCAAGAGCATAGAAAGCCAAGCATAGAACGAGAGACCAACATAGTCAATGCCTTGTAGGAAAAGGAAGGATCGAGCTAGATGGATTCCTTGATCAGCTCTTTTAGAGATGACCAGCTACTCGAGGACAAGAAGGAAGCACACAGGCTCAGGTACAAGGCCACAAGATTTTGGCTATCTTCAAATGGACAACTTTACAAGAGGTCTTTTACTGGACCAGAGTTGCTTTGTGTTCATCCAACAAGGTTCAAGACTTCTTGTATGAGCTACATGAGGGGATGTGTGGTAGCCACACCAGTGGCGGTCTTGCCCAACGAGTTATCAATTAGGGCTATTGGTGGCCTTACATGCATAAGTTGCTCAACTCTATGTCCAGAAGTGCGAGAAGTGTTAAAGGTTTGCTATTTTATATGAGCAACCAGCAGAAAATCTAAGCCCCATCAGCCCTTTGCTCAATGGGCACTTAACATACTAGGGCCTTTCCTCCGAGCACCGAGCAACAAGAAGTTCCTGATTGTTGCCCCAGACTACTTTACTAAGTGGATTGAGGCTGAGCCACTATCCAACATTCGCGATGTGGATGCTCAAATCTGGACAAATATAGTCACCAAATTTGGTCTTCCCGAGCACTGGTGCCAGACAACAGGAAGCAATTTGATAGCTCTTAGTTCAAATCTTCTTGCACCGAGCTCCGGATCAAGAATTATTTCTCTACTGCCCTTCCCCAGAGCAACGGACAAACAAAGATCTCAAGCAAGACAGTCTTGGATAGGATCAAGAAGAGACTTGAAAAGGTCAATGGAAGATATATTAGTCATGGTGACCCACTTACTCATTTGGCTGGGTCTATTATCCAAAGACTATTCGTTCTCTTCTCAACAAACCTTGAATTGTCATCTTATTCTATGTTACACAGACACGGATACGTGTGTCGGGTGTAGGTGTATATTTAGGAACCGGATCCATGAAACCTCAAAACTAAGGATACACGGTCTCATCTAAAAATCAAAAATTAGATATGAGTGTGTGGATACAACAAAAAATGTGTCAAGTAGCAATTTACAAGGCAATATTTGAATTTTTTAAGATATTTATTTAGTTTATACATACCGATTTCTCACATCATGCATTTGTTTTCATCTTTAATAACTTTGTCGCACATGACAACTATAAGCTACATATTTGATTTTAGTATATTGGCTTCACTCATCACTATTCTCTCATGATTGAGATCTTAGCTTTGTCTGATAAAAAGTAGGCGCACTCGACACATATTCTGTACCCATACCTATGTCGTGTCGTGTCGACATTGGTACTTCACAAAAATTGGCAAGTCCGCGTAACCTAGATCTTATGCATATTTTACGCCAATAAGTGTGCAAATCAGTTGGCTCGGGATGCTCACAAGAAGCAACGTGGGTTAGCGGGTGGTTATTTTGGACCCCCTCTTGTTCTATCTCTGCTTTTGTTGAATGGCTGTATGGGCACCACCTCGCTTAGGCTGTGGCCTTTGTTTTTGTTATGTTCAATCAAATAGAAAAGAGATTTTTTTTTTCTTGAAGCAAGTGCAAAACTCCTTTTCACCTTGTTGAGTAGCTTGATATACATTGTTGGACTCATTTCCTAACGATTTAAGTTTTTAGGACAGTTGGGGACTTAACATGGTATTAGAGGTTCGGTTCTACGAAATCTTGGGTTTAAATCTCGTGATATGTGTTTGTTTTCTTGTTAAGTTTGTTATTGTGCACTATGTCTGTGTGTGTTGGTGCATATCATGCAAGGTAGTGTCGCACGTAAAGGGCAGTGTTGGATAACTTGATACATATTGTTAGGCCTATTTTCTAACAGTTTGAACTTTTGAGACAGCTGGTGACTTAACACACATTGTAAAACACTCCAGATGTTTTAAACAAATACCTTATGAACAGATAAAAAACAGATTTAGTGAAAAGTTGGGTAATTCAAATGTAATTTGGAGCTACTCAAGTTGAATTTTGAACGAACTTATTTTTGTATGGAAGTGATAAGTAAGAATTTTACTTCATACAGGTGGTATACAATGGTCCATGCTGATGGATCCATATCTCAGACTTTGAGTTACCTGAGGCAGCAAGGGCTGCAAGGATTTATTAACATTTGGCCAAAACCTACTACAATTGCATGGAAAATAATTGCATGTTATGCAGCATTTGAGGCTGCACTCCAACTGTTTTTACCTGGAAAAAGGGTCGAAGGCCCAATATCTCCTTGTGGAAACAGGCCTATCTATAAGGTATTAGATTTTTGATATTGACTCAGAGATAGTGATTTACCCTTTTTTGAATATTTAGCCTACTTATTAAAATATATTTGATTTATCGAAAAATTAGTCTTAGGTCCTTAAAGTAGCGGCGATTTTGTTTTTCATCCACCAACAAAATTTTAACGAGCGAGGTCCAGTTTTAACGCGCGAGGTCCAATTGGACCCTAGAACAGATAAATTTATCTGTGCATTTTCAAAACATGTATAAAGCTCACAGATAAATTTATCTGTCTTGTATAAATAAGCATAAAGATAAATTTATCTGTGTGCTTTATACATGTTTTAAAAGGCATACAGATAAATTTATCTGTGTGTTTTATGTGTTTTAAAAAGGCGCAGTATTCTTTATACAGATAAATTTATCTGTCTGCTTATTTATACAAGACAGATAAATTTATCTGTGTACTTGATACATGTTTTG